>SZWC01015350.1:6297-22046 GCA_023375785.1 Penium margaritaceum | reverse complement strand
ACCAAGTGACTTTAACTTCTATGAATCATCACATGAGTCAGCCACGGTCAGACTACCCAATCACAGTGCACGTGTGCTAGGCATAAACTTGTAGGTATAAACAAGGTCAAGCACTGGTGGCTCGGTGCGGCTTTTGTGTGCGATGCATTGACAAAGTTGGCATGTGCCACTGACCATGACCACAAACGTATCCACGTGACTTTAACTTCTACAAACTGTAAAACGAGTCAGCCACGGTCAGAGTGCCCAATTACAATGCACGTGTACTATGCATGACGTTGCAGGTATAAGCTGTCAATATTTTGGAGGAGGCCACATTCTCACTGATGAACTAGAGGATAGAGTCTGGTGCGTTCCTGAGGCGCGGGCAAGCTCGTGGGGCGAGCCGCAGCGCCAAAGCGCGGGCTACGTCCTAGACTGTGCCGCAGCAACACTCAGGTCAGCATGATGGAGTTGACATAAGAGATGGAATTTAGGAAACACGGCTGGTAGAATATTGTCAGTACTTGGCGTCGGCGCAGCACCGAAGGTGCGTGCGCGATGAAGGAGGTAGGGGCCGCAGCGTAGTGAAGGCGGGCCGATGATGATTGAGTAAGATAGGACCACGGCACTATGATGCGGGCAAGTCAGCGGGGCGAGCCACAGCAACCATGTGTGGGCCGCGAGTGAGTGGAGACGAACAAGCGGAGCGGCACGTAGGAGAGTGTGAGGCTGCAGAGTCAGTAAACCCGCGCTCACCACACTAACAAATGGAGCAAGTGTGCCGCAGCTGGAAGGCGGGTCAATGCGATAATGAACGAAGAGGACGCCGCAGCCACAAGGGCGGGCATGAACAGAAGCATTGATTGATGGAGGCAAGAAAGGCACGGAGACCTGATTGAACCACAATGGTTAACTTATTGCATGCAACTACAAGAACGTTTAAAGTAGTCCTAGTGCTTGTCCTAGCTATGAAGGGGCAACTGGACATTGTGGCCGTGTGGGATGTTTGACAACAAGGACCATGAGGGTTCCCAGTGACATTGATAATTATTTCCAACAGTCCCCCAGAATGTCACAATGTGATCAACATGAGGAGGAGTGAAGCAGTGGGACCAAAAAGGAAGACCAAGGAGTGGTGGAGAGTATGCTGGGATGATGATGGGAGTTTGGACAGTGCCTTGGACTGAGGGTGACGGTGGCACGTTGTAGTGATGCTGGAGTGCAAGAGACGGGGGAAATGAATCACACGAGAATGATATGACTTGTGAAATTGGAAGACTGTGAAGTGAGAGTCTATATGAGTCTTGGGGTGAAGAATCTCAGAGGCATTGGGGTAGTAAGAGGCAGTCCACTGGGGACTGAGAGTGGAGGTTAGCAAGGAAAGATGACACAAACGGAAATGACAGAAGATATGTAGATCTGGAATGAAGATGCATGACAAGGAGTGCATTGAACAAGGTGTTACTGCGACGAGAGTCCTCTGAGAGAAAGGAAGTGTGCAGGACAGGTGAGAGAAGAGAAAGCTGGGACACCAAGGTCAGGGAAGGCGTCAGGGATGAAGCGGCATCGTGGTTGCTTGTGGTGCTATGCATGCGGCGCTGAGAGGAGATGCAGGTTGAAGGTTGAGATGGGAGGTTGGTGCAAGAGCTGGACAGAGACGAGCATGTGATGACATGTGGTGATAGCTTGGTGTGTCTGAGATGCGCGTACTTGGAGTGTGACTCATGATTGTGAGAGGTTTCTTGTGCTTGTGTGTGGTTGGAAGTGGTGATGGGAGACGGGTTGCTTCTTGGCAGATCCAGGAAGCTGAAGGAGGTTGGATCATGTGAGAACCAAGGGTAGAGAGTTGTGAGTGCAAAATGAGCTGGAAGGGTGCTCAGGCAGTGCTCAATGATTGTTTCAATCGTGCTGGTGATGGCATGGAAGACAGCAGGTAGGAAAGAAGCAAGATACAGTGCATGAAGAAGGAAAGTGGAGGTAAACANACCCAAGGCACAAGAAACCCAAAGGCAAAGGAGGGTGAGGTCATGGAGAAGAGCAGCAATGCTTTTGATGAACAGGAGGTTGATGGGAAGAGTGGTCAGGCCTTGGTGAATTCTGGTTGCTGATGTCACTTGAGAGTTCTGATGCCATGCGGAGAGGGTGGAGCAGCGTGCACATAGACAGAGAGTAGGACTGATGCTCTGTCTAGAGAGAGGTGCAAAGTGAAGACAGGTTAAACTGGCAGTGATGCCTTGGCCGACGAAGTGAAGACGTTGCTGCTGCGGTATGGTGGATGTTGTGTTTTGGGATCAGGGATGAGGTAGGAACAGTGTCTCGACATGGAGTCTGAAGGTGAAAGTGACCAGTGTAGTAGCTCATGAGACAATATGGCGGAGTCCTTGCAGCACAATCTTGTTGACTCGAGAAAAACAGTCTAGCGGACGCCATCCATGAGATAGGTGGACAGTCGTGCTCATTCTGACTTTGGAGAAAGAGGTGATGATCTTCTGCTGTTGTGGATGTAGTAGAGCAGATCTGATAGCTGGTGAGGTCGTTGGAGCCTTTGTTGAGGCGAGGCGTTTGTTAGACAGGTTACCAAGACAAAGACAAGATGGAGCTCGGAAGAGATCACTGATGATGAAGTGTTGCTACTGTTGTGCAAGGGGATGCTGTTGCTGGAAGTACGGAAGCTGAGAATGCTGCTTCATTCTTTTAGTGAGGTGTAGTTGTACCAAACGGTGCCCATACACCGTTCAGTGATGCTGTCAGCACGGAGTCCGGTACTGAGGGAGGCGGATAACTGCTGGATGATGTGGGGGATGGAACTGCTGATGCTGTAATGACCGAGTGCTGCTTCCGGTGGTGGGGTACAGGTGGTTGCCGTGAGGAGCACCGTTCCTCAGCTGTGTCCATACACACCTGACGGATGTCGTTTTCACGTGGGATGCTGGTGAGGAGGACTGTTTGTGATTGGGAGATGATGTTCCCGTTGTTGCGGAGGCGGTTGCTGGTGAAGTCTGCTTCGGCGAAGCGTGTCAGGCGTCAGAAGACGTCAACGGCAGATGAACGAGGATGATTTGCTGAGGATCTTTTGCCATTCTTTGATACCATGTCAGTATTTTGGTTGAGGCCACATTCTCATTGATGAACTAGAGGATTGAGTCTGGTGCGTTCTCGAGGCACAGGCGAGCTCCTGGGGCAAGCCGCAGCGCCAAAGCGCGTGCTACGTCCTACACTGTACCGCAGCAACACTCGGGTCAGCATGATGAAGTTGACATAAGAGATGGAATTTATAAAACACGGCTGGTAGAAGATTGTCAGTACTTGGCGTGGACACAGCACCAAAGGTACGGGCGCGATGAAGGAGGTAGGGGCCGCAGCGCAGTGAAGGCGGGCTGATGATGATTGAGTAAGAGAAAACCACAGCAGTATGATGCGGGTAAGCCAGCGGGGCGAGCCACAGCAACCATGTGTGGGCCGCGAGTGAGTGAAGACGAACGAGCGAAGGAGAGCGCAGGAGAGTGTGAGGCCGTAGAGTCAGGAAAGGATCGGTTTGACACGACCCTTAGATCGACGGTTTCGATCGAAAGGATCGAAACCGTCGATCCTCCAATGCATCTTACAGCTACGATATCCTCAGAGGAGGATATTGACTGCTGACGAGGTAATGCATGTAGCCATGAAATGGCTATATGTGTTGACGTGTTGCCAGGTTGGTTGTTATTGGGACGTAGCATATCTTTTAGCCTGTGGACAACATGGATGTTGATGTTATTTGCCATGTGGAGATGCCACATGGCATGCCCATCAGGGCTACTATGCCACATGGCAGGTACACATCATGAGAACGATACAGTTGTATGAGGATGTGAAAAAAAAATATATTTCCAAAAAAATGGCCGAGACTCGAACTCGTTGTCGTTGGGATTTTCCGGTAATTCAGGGGTCCCCTGGTGTCTGAGGGGCCGCTGGGTCTCTCGGTCAGCCTGGAGTGCGCGCTGGGTTCCCATCGGCATCGATGGGACATCGATGCGGATCGATGTCCCGATGCCGATGGAGGGGCCCTCCATCGAACACCGAGGACAACTATGCCAAACACAGTGCAGATGTACTAGGCATGATATTGCAGGTGAGAACAAGGTAGAATACTGGTGGCTCGGTGTGGCTATTGTGCACANGGTAATTCAGGGGTCCCCTGGTGTCTGAGGGGCCGCTGGGTCTCTCGGTCAGCCTGGAGTGCGCGCTGGGTTCCCATCGGCATCGATGGGACATCGATGCGGATCGATGTCCCGATGCCGATGGAGGGGCCCTCCATCGAACACCGAGGACAACTATGCCAAACACAGTGCAGATGTACTAGGCATGATATTGCAGGTGAGAACAAGGTAGAATACTGGTGGCTCGGTGTGGCTATTGTGCACAATGTCTCGACAAAGTTGGAATGTGCCACTGACTATGACCACAAACGTATCCAAGTGTCTTTAATTTCTACGATTTGTAACACGAGTCAGCCACAGTAAGATGTCGGAATATGAATCTGATAGAGCACAAAACCAGCCCGAGAGAAATTCTCAATAAAGGTTCAGCTTCGGCCAGAACCACCTGGGTCAGCACTCCTCACTAGCCGTTAACGGTCCTCGACCGACCAACGGACTTCCTACCGAGTCATCCCCTAATAAGCGGAATCGCCGCAAGCACGTCCGGCTAGCGCAGAAGAAGCCGTTGCTCATGCCTTTCCTCTGTCCTGTTGTATATATGGAGGATGTTCATTCCCTCCTCAATTTTGCAGAACAGTTTTGCACATCCTGTTCTCTTTTGGTTCCGCGGCTTCGCCGCCGTGTCCTCACTCTGCTATCACCTTGCCTTCGCCAACTTTGCCAGCCAGCTCTCGTCGCTTCATCACTCGTGACTCTTCGCTCACTCCTTGTACATCTCTCACCTCACTCCCGTGCTCTCTCACTGCTCCCTGTCTACCTTGGAGCTCCAGTCTCTAACCTCTCTCGAGGCCCTGAGGTTGACTCCCGGGGACTTATTTTTCCCTACCATTTGAATAAGTCTGCTAGCCCGCTTCTCCATGTCTCTGTGCTTCTGCCTGCTTCTGCTCCTGCCGTCCCCGCTCATTACATTCCTCTGACATGGTATCGGAGCATCAGGTAACATGACCTGGTGTCTCGTGACGGACTCATTGCTCTGCCGCCACCTACGCCTCCCTCCTCAAAGCTACACATCTCCGCCGCCGTTTCCGCCGCCCCGCGCCCCTCCGCTTTGTCAGTAGCTGACTTCAGCAGCATCGCTTAAAGTGCTCCTCGCGTTGACACAACGTCTTGTCATCCTACGGAAGTGGCTGACTCGTGTTATGACCAATAGAAGTAAAGGTCACTTGGATACATTTGTGGTCATGGTCAGTGGCACATGCCAACTTTGTCAAGGCATTGCACACAATAGCCACACCGAGCCACCAGTATTCTACCTTGTTTATACCTGTAAGGACATGCCTAGTGTATCAGCACTGTGATTGGACATTATGACCGTGGCTGACTCGTGATATGATTCATAGCCATTTGAGGTACTTGGTAAACTTTCTCGTCATGGTCAGTGGCACATGCCAACTGTGTCAAGGCATTGCGCACAATAGTCGTGCCAAGCCACCGGTTGTTTACCTTGTATATACCTGCAAGGTCATGCATATGAGATGTGTACTATGATCAGGCACTTTGATTGTGGCTTACTCGTGTTATCATTAATATAATTATAAGATACTTGGATACATTTTTGGTCATGGTCAGTGGCACATGCCAACTTTGTCAAGGCATTGCACACAATAGCCACACTGAGCCACCAATCTTCTATCTTGTTTATACTTGTAAGGTCATGCCTACTAAATCTGCACCGTGATTGGACACTCTGACCGTGGCTACGATTCACAGCCGTTTAAGGTACTTGGTAAACTTTGTGGTCATGGTCTGTGGCACATGCCAACCTTGTCAAGGCATTGCGCACAATAGCCGTGCCAAGCCACCGGTTTTTAACCTTTTTTATACCTGCAAGGTCATGCAAATTAGATGTGCACTGTCATTGGACTCTCTGACCGTGGCTGACTTGTGTTACGATTCGTAGAAGCTAAAGTCACTTGGTAAACTTTGTGGTCATGGTCAGTGGCACATGCCAACTTTGTCAAGGCATTGCGCAAAATAGCCAAACCGAGCCACCAGTATTCTACCTTGTTTGCACCAGCAAGATCATGCCTAGTACATCTTCACTGTGATTTAACACTCTGACTGTGTCTCACTCGTGTTATGATCAATAGAAGTAAAAGTCACTTGGATACATTTGTGGTCATGGTCAGTGGGACATGCCAACGTTGTCAAGGCATAACGCACAATAGCCACAGCGAGCCACCAGTATTATACCCAATCACAGTGCAGATGTAATATGCATGACCTTGCAGGAATCAGCAAGGTAAAACAGTGGTGGCTCAGTGCGGCTATTGTGCGCGATGCCTTGACAAAGTTGGCATATGCCAATGACCATGACCACAAAGTTAACCAAGTGACTTTAACTTCTATGAATCATTACACGAGTCAGCCATGATCAGAGTGTCCAATCAAAGTGCAGATGTACTAGGCATGATCTTGCAGGTGCAAACAANGTAGAATACTGGTGGCTCGGTGTGGCTATTGTGCACAATGCCTTGAAAAAGTTGGTATGTGCCACTGACCATGACCACAACGTTTACCAAGTAGCTTTAACTTCTACGCATCGTAACACGAGTCAGCCACGGTCAGAGTGCCCAGTCACAGTGCAGATGTACTATGCATGACCTTGCTATAATGAACAAGGTAAAAAACCGGTGGCTTGGCACGGCTATTGTCAGAATGATGTCTCTATCAAGACAGGACATCTAACGGGTTCATCTCCGGGAGTCTCTAGCTCTTCCGCTCTCGGAAATACCCACCACTCTCAATAACGCTTCAAGCCTCTGCATGAACCACCTCGGTCCCATCACACACGAACTGCTGACGGTGAGAACCGACCAACGGCACGATACCGAGTTATCTCCTAATAAGCGGCCCGACCGCCATCACGTCCGGCTAGTGCACAATAAGCCTTTTCTTTCCCTTTCTGTCTTATCCCGTCCCTTATAAGGAGGACGTTCATTCCCTCCTAGCTTAACCTGAACAGTTCCACACATCCTGTTCCCTTTCGGTTCCGCGGCGTCGCCGTCGTGTCTTCGCTCTGCTCACCTCCTACGTGCGTTCACCTCGCCTATCATCTATCGCTTCGCTTCCTCACTTGTGACCTTTCGCTCACATCTGGCACTTCACTCGCATTGCTCCCGTGCTCTCTCATTGCCCTCTTTCTACCTTGGATCTTGTGTGCCTCGCCTCTCTCAAGGTCCCACGAGTAACTCCTTGGGACTAGCTTTGCCTTTCTGCTTTCGTCTTTCTGCTAACTCACTTCTGCATGCCACAGTGCTTCTACCTGCTTCCGCTCCTTCCATCCTCGCGCATTGCATTCTTCTGACATGGTATCAGAGGATCAGGCAACATCACCTGGTGCCCCATGACCTCGTCATTGCTCTGCCTCCATCACTACATCGCCTCTGGTATCTGCACTCTTCCGTCACCTCTGCCGTTACTTTGCACCTCTCCACCTCGGATATAGCTGACATCAGCAACGTTGCCTGGAGTCTTTTTGCGCTGAAGCAAAGCCTCATCATCCTAAGGAAGCCCTGCACCCATTCCGGGCCCATGGCCAACAATTAGTGACTTTTTTACAACAGCCGCAAGCAACTCCCGAGCCGCCGCCTGTCGTCAACTTCCCAGAAGCTTCTTGCCGCTCGTCACCTGCTGCCTCTCATCTTTGCAAGCACCTCCGTCTTTCTTCTCTCCTCTCATCAGCCTCATCTGCTCCATCTGCCCCATCGACATCAGCCCCCTCGCGCTCGTTGTACCGCACCATGTCCTCGCACTGCCTTCTAGCATCGTCAGCAGCAGCAGTGCAACGCCCGCCGGCAGGACATCGAACACCACCAGTCTTCCTGCTCCCATTGTGAGCCAACTGAGGAACAAACCATCACTCTCTTGACATCAGCGGCCCAGTGTCTCTGCTCTCCGCATGACTTTATGTGCTACAACCAATTCCCTCCAGCAACCAAGACATCGGACACCACCAGTCTTCCTGTCCACCGGTCTCGGGCCAACTGGGGAACAAGCCGTCACTCTCTTCAAAGCAGAGCCATTTGTTGCCTCACTCGCTCTCCCTAGCACCCCGTCATCCTCCGGCTACACCTCCATCCTCTGCCTCCGTCATCTGCCCTCCGCCCTTGTCATCACCTTCACTCGAGCCTCCTTTGTTGTCTCAATCTCATCTGCCCTACTCGTGTCGCCCTTCGCCTGTCTCTCTAGCTTCATCAACAGCTCGTGTCATCTTGTCTTCTATCACCTCCTCCCAAGTTCCTCGTCAGCAGCATCATCCACGCCACCTTCCTCACCAGCCTTCATCCGCTGTGCACGTGGTCTCACCCCTGTACCAAGTCAGCCATCAGTTGCCTCTGCCTTCTTCTGCTTCACTTCCACATCAGCTCAGCACAAGGATCCGCCCGGTCGCATCGCCCATTTCACGACGACCTGCGCCCACGCCGAAACCTTCCGCCGTGCATGTGGTTTTGCCCCTGCGCCCCCTCCTCTTTTATCAGCTTTCGCCTCCTCATCATCTGCATCTGCAACCAGCACAAGGACCTGCACGAGCTAGCTAACCACTTTGCAACATCCTGCACCCACGCTGGCAGCAGATTTCTCGCGGCGCATTGGCACCTGCCTTCCCCTTGCCGCATTCTATCCCTATATTGTGACAACGCACGTGGTTTTCCATGTACACCCATTCAGTCATCAGCCGCCTCTGCCTCCTCCTGATCACTTCAATATAATCCGCTCGGTACAAGGATCCGCCCGGTCGCATCACCCGTTGCACGACGACCTGCGCCCACGCCGAAACTTCAGCCTAGCACGAGGTCTTATCCCTCTACCAACTCCGTTGTTCTGCCTTCCTCCTTCACCTTCCTTCATCGTGTACACGGCACATCGCTCATTCAAGATCGACCTGCACCCCCAAAACCTTCCTCCGCACACGTGGTCTCACCCCTTTTCTCACTTTCCCATTGGTTCTCCGTTTCCTTCACACTCTTTTGTCAACTCCTCTCTTTCCTCGCTTACCATGGACAAGCTGACCACTGCGTGGACTGAACTTCCTGTTCTTGGCCCCAAGGCCAGCAGCATCCTCAGTTGGTCGGATAGCGTCATTTCATGTGTACAAGTCATCTATATCAATGGGTACGAGGTGGCCAGAATGCTGCTTGGCAAATATGACCACCTCCACAGCAGCCGGCGTCAGCCCAGGGATAATGATGCCACCTTCACTGCCATGTGGAATCTACTCAGAAGGTTCCTCGGTAGCATCTACCTCCGCATCGAACAGCCAATTGACATTGCAGCTCAGCGATGGTACTCCGTGCTGCAGTATGCATGGATGAGACACTCCTACTATCTCTGGATCTGTTATGAGGACATTTTCCCCACTCTGCCAGATATCCCCAGGCTCCTCTTCCTTCCAGAGGATGACTAGTGTGATGTCACAGTGACCAACATCGACAAATGGTAGCAAATCTTCTACGAAACGTTGAAACCCTATTACATCTTCCACTTTCCCATTGTGAGATCGTTTTTAGAGAGACCACTCTGGTGCAGTCCCAACGACCACGACAGCCCCGATGACTTTCAAGCTCAGCTTGCGCTATTCAACACAGAACTCAGACGCGGGCTTCACACACTTGTTGACCCTCTACTACACTTTCTCTTGGCCAAGCATGACCGTCGCAACTTATCCCTCATGTGGCATGGCCTTATCACCCAATGTGGAGGGTTGGTCTAGTGTTACTTACTGGGAAACTGGAGAGACTTTCTGCTAATCCTCTCCTGTATATATATGCTCTACATTGTGGCCATGAGTGTACAGGGCCTGCTGACACAGCAAGTGGAGGCGACGCACAGTGAGCGCACGCGCCACCTTTGGACCGGCGACACTCCCGCCTGCTCCACGCGTGCTCGCTTACCTCCTGGCAGCAGTCCCCGGATGAATTCGGTAGCCCGCCGATGCTGGTGTTATCCCACTCATCAAAACCTAGACTTAATCCTCTGAATGTGTGAACTGTTATACTGTGGTGACCTAGTTTAATCATACTTTTGAACTTGGGTTAGTGAGGACCGCACTAGTCTAGGACCCAACTCGTCTTGGGATTGTGTGGTGTTTTGTGGGACACGAGAGGCACTATGCCCTCGCTTTTTGAGAGTGCGCCAGCGAGCTTCATTCCCTGGCCGACGAGTGGGTTCGCTTAGCGAGCTTCACCCCGTAGGACTCCCTGCTTCGAGTTCCTGCTAAGCCATGGCGTTGTGCTAGGCCGCTAGGTAAACCCACGCCTATCTTTGAAGATACTTGACCATTTGACTTGCTGATGGTCTCGTTGGATTTGTATTGCAAATCTCATGGTATCAGAGCCATGATCATAGGGTTTGGATAGAGCAGCAGAGGGGAAAATGGGAAAGTAAGGGGCAGAGGTGTGAAATCGCGCAGATCTGAAGATTCACGGCGGCTCAAACCGCCGCAAAAGCAGGTCGCAGCCGCCGCCGTCACGTCCGCATGGCTGCCGCATCCCTTAGGGGTTCGCGCTGAGGAGCAGGCGAGGGTGCTGAAGAGGAGGGAGAGGCTCACCGACGCCCTCCCAAAGGGGCCACCTACTGACGAACAGCCTTGGAGAAGTAACGCCGGGCGCAGCCAAGGGAAGAAAGGGGAGGGAAGCGACAGGAATCGCCGTGCTTGAAACACAGCAGATTCCTCCACCTGCCTACCTCCTAAGTGTGCGTGGTGCTAGTAGTAAGAGGAGCAGAAAGGAAGTGGAGTGGTAGTGAGAGGACCTCCAGCACCTTCACAGCAACGTCAACACAGTCTAGCACTCACAATGAGTGCCTCCGGATCAGTCCCGGGTGGTAGTGGCAACCCCGGCGCTAATCAACCCACGGCCACGTCCGGACCCGTATCGTGGGACGAGTTGAACAAAGTAATGTCCCAAAAGGACCTTACACCGCCGCCGCTAGGAACACGTGACTTCCTGGCATGGAAAGATATTTTTCTTGCTTGGACAGCGGAACACAGCTTAGAGGACCTATACCTCTCACCGCCAACCGATGATGCCGAGGAGCGGGTCCTCCTACGCGCCTTCAACACACTTGTGCGTGCGCTTCCGGATGAACAAGCTTATGCAATCCACCACCTTTGAGGCGCAGCAGCCCACGACAGTTCCGCCCACTGGCTGGACTACCCCGATGGAGCTCCACCCACCGGAGCCGACAGCATCACAGGAACCGTCAGGTCAGAGGATTGGGCACACGCATGTCACCACCACTCACATTTTGCCCATGCATGAATGGCTGTATGACACTGCTACCTTGCATCACATGTCGCCGCATCGCGAGCTCTTTGCCTCCTTGTATGCTACACCTGATATTGAAGGGGTGAAGACAGGGTCTGGGGAAGTGCTTGAAGTTGAGGACGTGGACACTGTGGCACTTCAGGCGCTTGGTGGGGTGATATGGCTGACTGGTGTCCTGTTTGTACCCAAACTGAGAGTGAATTTGTTGTCTGGTGGTCAGCTTGATCGTCAAGCTAGTGTGTCCACCGTCATGTAGAAACAACAATGCACTCTTTTTGATGCAACTGATGCTCTGCTGGCTGACGGACTGTTACATGCAGACATGCTCTATCGTGTGACTCTCTTCCCTCTTGTTCCAACGCATTCACAGCGCCCATAGGCGCATGTTGCAACAGTCACAGATGCAATGCACACTGAACTGTTGCATCGTCATCTTGCACACATACACACTGACCTAATTGAAGACATGGTCAGGCATACAGCTGCATGAGGCCTCCACCCAGATGATTATCCTCATCTGTCCATCCTCCGCCTTCTCCACGTCCTTCGCCATCTTCCATCTTCATCAGCGTTTGCCTCCATCTTTATGTCATCTTCATCTTGATCCGCTGTCTCCTGGCAACCTCGTTATCACTCCTGCCTCCTGCTCCAACTCAACCTCCTCTGCCTTCCTCGCGTCGCCCGTCAGCATCCACATCGTCCACGCCGTCTCCGCCTCGATCGTCCTCATTCTCTGCACACGTGGTTCCGCCCATGCACCCACTCAACCATCAGCTTCCTCAGCTTCCTCTTCCATTCAACATCATCCTCCTGCTCGGCACAAGGATCCGTCCGGTCGCATCGCCCACTTTACGACGACCTGCGCTCACGCGAAAAACTTCCGCAGCGCACGTGGTTCCGCCCCTACGCCCTCTCCTCTTTCATCAGCTTCCGTTTGATCATCATCCGCATCTGTGGCCAGCGCAAGGACCTGCACAAGCTCGCTCCACGCTTCGCAGCAGCTTGCACCCACGCCGGCAGCAGATTTCTCATGGCGCGTTGGCACCTGTCTTCCCCTTGCCTCGGTCTACTCTTCTGCTCAGCTGCGCACGTGGTTCTACCCCTACGCCCACTCAGCCATCAGCTCCCTCAGCTTCCTCTTCAAGTCAGCATCGTGCTCCTACTCGGCACAAGGATCCGCTCGATCGCATTGCCCGCTTCACGACGACCTACGTCCACGCCAAAAACCTCCACAGCGCACGTGGTTCCGCCCCTGCGCCCACACCTATTTCATTAATGTTTGCTCCTCATCATCAGCATCTGCAACCAACACAAAGGATCTGCACGAGCTAGCTGTCCTCTTTGCAGCTACCTGCACCCACGCCGGAAGTATATGTCTCGCGGCGCATTGGCTCTCGCCTTCCCCTTGCCGCATTCTATCCTTCTATCGCAAAGCGCACGTGGTTCCATCCCTGCGCCCACTCCAACAAGCATCCTCCTACTCTTCCACATCCTCCTTCTCAGCATCCTCTCTCATCAAATCAATCTGCCTGATCGCACTTGGCAGTGCCCTACACTCACGCCAAACCTCCTGCAGTACTTCTCTTCCACCCTCTCTCCCTTCTTCTCCAACCCCAGCCCCATCTTCAAATGGGTGAACCTGCTGTGCTTTGCTGGTGAGCAGACACCAACAGCTGCCACGCACCCGCAGCAACAAATCATTATGGCAGCACAAGCCCTCAACTAGACACATGTTCCTTTTCTTGATCAGTTGGAGAAAACAGCCACGACTGGTATGGTGGCATCCAAATCAAGACAAAGCACTCTTTTTTTCGCGGGTATCAGCTCTCCTTCTTTGTGGAAGGAGTGTATGACAACCCCGGGTGTCCTCCAAGGGCTTACACGACAACCTTGCAAGATGTCAAAAGGTGCCTACGTGACTCCACCCATACTGTCTACCACACGATCATTGACAAAGCATCAACTGTCACAGCAATTTGGCACACCCTTGTGGCAGCAGCATGGAACCCAAATATCTGCAATATGTTTGTCCTCTCCTTGCGTCGAGTGGTCAATCCCCCCATCAGACAGCAACACTTGGATACTGAGGCCCTATAGGCATTAAGAGATTATGTCTTATCGGAATAAGGGGGGCTATCAGAAATATGACTCCGTCAAGGCCCCTCTCATACATCCCGCGGATAATCCGAGTGTCCATTCACATTCAGATTCCACCCTGAACCTCCTCGGCGACGGCTGGCCGGTCACAACCGTTCCACCAGAGTCTGGCCGCCCCTTCTAAGCGACCACGTCGCCACACGTGAGGCTAGCAAAAAGAAGCCATTGATACCCAGTTTACCCTAATCTGTTGTATATAAGGAAGATGTTGATTCTCTCCCTAGATGAACCAGAACAGTTCTATTCATCCTGTTCCATTTGGTTCTGCGGCTTCGCCGCTGTATTCCTGCTCTACTCGTCTCTCGCATCCATTGTCTTCGCACACCACTATCTCTTCACGACCCTTGGATTTTCCATCCTCAACCTTTCGCCTCCAACACCTTCCTCACTTCGCTCTCAAGTTCTCTCCTCTGCGCTCTGTCCACCTTGGAGCTTCACTGCCTCGCGGAATCTCGCGACTCTAGAACTAACTCCTTGTGCCAGCCCTCGCCGCTCTGCTTCCGTCACATCCCTACGTCACTTCTGCCTGGTTCCGTGCCTCTACTTGCTTCTGCTCATGCTGTGCTCGCTCACTTTTTTTCTGACAAGGTTGGCATGTGCCACTGACCATGACCACAAAGTTTACCAAGTGACTTTACCTTCTACGAATCATAACACAAGTCAGCCACGGTCAGAGTACCCAATCACAGTGCACATCTAACATGCATGACCTTGCAGGTATAAACACGGTAAAAAACTGGTGTCTTGGCACGGCTATTGTGCGCAATGCCTTGACAAAGTTGGCATGTGCCCCTGACCATGACCATAAAGTCTACCAAGTACCTGAAACGGCTATGAATGATATCACGAGTCATCCACGGTCAGAGTGTCCAATCACAGTGCAGATATACTGGACATGACCTTGCAGGTGTAAACAAGGTAGAATACCGGCGGCTTGGTGTGGCTATTGTGCACAATGCCTTGACAAAGTTGGCATGTGCCACAGACCATGACCACAAGCTTACCAAGTACCTTAAACGGCTATGAATCATAACACGAGTCAGCCACGGTCAGAGTGTCCAATCATAGTGCTGATGTACTAGGCATGATATTGCAGGTTCAAACAAGGTAGAATACTGGTGGCTCGGTGTGGCTATTTTGCGGAATGCATTGACAAAGTTGGCATGTGCCACTGACAATGACCACAAAGTTTACCAAGTGTCTTTAACCTGTACGAATAGTAACACAAGTCAGCCTCGGTCAGAGTACCCAATCACAGCGTACATCTAATATGCATGACCTTGCACGTATAAACAAGGTAAACAACCGGTGGCTTGGTATGGCTATTGTGCACAATGCCTTGACAAAGTTGGTATGTGCCACTGACCATGACCACAAAGTTAACAAAGTACATTGAACGGCTATGAATCATAACACAAGTCAGCCACGGTCAGAGTGTCCAATCACTGTGCAAGTATATTGGGCATGACATTGCAGGTATAAACAAGGTAGAATACTGGTGGCTCGGTATGGCTATTGTGCGCAATGCCTTGACAAAGTTGGCATGTGCCGCTGACCATGACCGCAAATGTATCAAAGTGGCTTTTACTTCTATTGATCATAACACGAGTCAGCCACGGTCAGAGTGTCCAATCACAATACGAATGTACTAGGCATGATCTTTCAGGTACAAACAAGGTATAATACTGGTGTCTCGGTGTGGCTATTGTGCGCAATGCCTTGACAAAGGTGGCATGTGCCACTGACCATGACCACAACGGTTACCACGTACCTTAAACGGCTATGAATAAGAACACAAGTCAGCCACGGTCAGAGTGTCCAATCACAGTACAAATGTACTAGGCATGATCTTTCAGGTACAAACAAGGTATAATACTGGTGTCTCGGTGTGGCTATTGTGCGCAATGCCTTGACAAAGGTGGCATGTGCCACTGACCATGACCACAACGGTTACCACGTACCTTAAACGGCTATGAATAAGAACACAAGTCAGCCACGGTCAGAGTGTCCAATCACAGTGCATATGTACTAGGCATGATCTTGCAGGTGCAAACAAGGTAGAATACTAGTGGCTTGGTGTGGCTATTGTGCGCAATGCCTTGACAAGGTTGGCATGTGCCACTGACCATGACCACAAAGTTTA
>SZWC01015349.1:50294-62787 GCA_023375785.1 Penium margaritaceum | reverse complement strand
AGGGGTGGTTGCGCACCACCCCTCGCGTCAGCGAGGGCTGGCCGGCGGACAGCAGTTCGCTGGCCGTCGGCCAGCTTGCTGCCGGCCGGCTGGACGGCCGGCGGCCGGCCAAGCGACCGGCTGGCCACCGGCCGGCCAGCCGCCAGCCGCCGATCGCGGCCTATGCCGGATCGGCGGCTGGGAGGCCACGAGGGCTTGGACGGCGAGGCTTTGTGGCCTCGTGTCCTCGCCCCCCTCGCCCTCCTTGCAAACGAGCAAGAGAGGACGAAGGGATAAGGGTAGCGATGGGGAGGTCGGAATAGTTGGCGCGAAATCGCCGGCGTGCCTCGCACGCGACGATTTCGCGCCAGAACGACAAAACATGAATCAGAGTTCGTTTACGACGAACTTCGACATAAAACAAACAGAATATCTCGTGCAAACACACAAGTTGGAGGTAAAAACCCCCGGTTTGGGTCCCAAAACCAGGGGTTTGGTTAAAAACGGAAATGGGCCTCCGGAGACTCGAAATATTCGAGTCTCACTGCTCTGGGTCGTTGATGTTGATTGCCCCTCAGTCTTGCGAAGGGGGTAAACCCCTAAGGCGGACTGAGAATGCCATTCTGCGAACTCCGACGACGACTTCAGAGCAGGAGCTAGAGACACGGCCCGTTACACACACTTACATGCACTTACACGTACGTACATGCACTTACACACAATTACACGCACTTACACGCACTTACACAAACTAACACGAACTTACACGCACTTACATGCACTTACACGTAGTTACACGTACGTACATGCACTTACATGCACTTACACGCACTTACACGAACGTATACTCACTTACACGCACTTACATGCACTAACACGCACTTCGACACACTTAGACGCACTTACACATACTCACACGCACTTACACGTATTTACATGCACTTATATGCGTTCACACGCAATCACACGTACATACACGCACTTACACGCACTGGCATAAACTTATACGCACTTACGCACACTTATATGCACTTACACAAACGTACACGCACTTACACACACTAACACAAACTTACACGCACTTACATGTACTTACACACACTTACACGTACTCACACACACTTACATGCCCTCATACATACTCACACATACTTATACGTACTTACATGCACTTACACGCACTTACATGCACTTACATGCACTTACACACACTTGCACAGAGTCACACGCACTTACACGCACTTACACAAACTTACACGCACTTACACAAACTTACACAAACTTACACAAACATACACAAACTTACACATAATTGCACGCACTTACACGCACTTACACGCACTTACACGCACTTACACACACTTACACGCACTTACACGAACATACACACACTTACATGCACGTACACGACCTTACACACACTTACATGCACTCAGACACACTTACGCGCACTCACACGTACTTACACGCACTTACACCCACTTACATGCACTTACACGTACTAATACACACTTACACAAACTAACACATACTGGCAAGCACTGGCACGCACTTACATGCACTTATACGTACTTACATGCACGTACACGCACTTACATGCACATGAAAACACTTACATGCACTTACACATACTTACACACACTTACACGCACTTATACGCACTTACACAAACTTACACGCACTTACACGCACTTACACGCATTTCTACGTACTTACACATCCTTACACGCACTAACACGCACTTATACATACTTGAACACACTTACATGCACTTACACGCACTTACACGCACTTACACGCACTTACACGCGCTTACACGCACTTACACGCACTTACACGCGCTTACACGCACTTACACGCACTTACACGCGCTTACACGCACTTACACGCACTTACACACACTTACACGCATATACACGCACTTACATGAACTTACACACACTTGCATGCACTTGCATACACTTATACACACTTACATGCACTTACACGCACTTACATGCGCTTATATGCACTTACACGCACTTACACGCACTTACACGCACTTACACACACTTATACACACTTATAGGAACTTACACGCACTTACATGCACTTATACAAACTTACACGCACTTACACATACTTGCAAGTACTCACACGCACGCACATGTACTTACACGCACATACACGCGCTTATACGCACGTACACGCACTTATATGTACTTGCACGCACTTATACGCACTTACACGCACTTGCATGTACGTGCACACACTTACACGCACTTACACGCACTTATATGCACTTTTACGCACTTACACGCACTTACATGTACTAACAAACACTTACACAAACGAACACGCACTTACGCACACTTACATGTACGTACACGCACTTACACGTACTTACACAAACTAACATACACTTACACACACTTAAACGTACTTACACGCACTTACACGTACTTATACGGACTTACACGTACTTACACGCACTTATACGAACTTATACACACTTACATGCACTTATACACACTTACACACACGTGCACGCACTTACACACACTTACTGGTACTCACACGCGCTTACACGCATTTTCATGCACTTACGTGCACTTACACGCAATCACACGCACTTACATGCACTTATACGCTCTTACACGCAGTGACACAAACTTACACGCACTTACGCGTACTTACACGCACTTACACACACTTACAAGAATGTACACGCACTTACACACACTTACACAGTTTTACACACACTTACATGCACTTACACGTACTTACACGTACTCACACGCACTTACACGCACTCACAGACACTTACACATACTTACACGCACTTACATGTACTTACACGTACTTACATACACATACACGCACTTATACGTACTTACATGCACTTACATGCACTTACACACACTTGCATATACTTGCACACACTTACACGCACTTACATGCACTTATACGCAGTTACACGCACTTATACACACATACACATACTTACACACACTTACACAAACTTACACGCACTTACACGCACTTAGACGTACTTGCATGCACTTACACGTACTTACAAGCACTTACACACACTTACACCCAATAACACAAACTTACACGCACTTACACGCACTTACACGCACTTACATGCACTTACACGCACTTACATGCACTTACATGTACTTACACGCACTTACACACACTTCCACGCACTTGCATGCACTTACACACACCTCCACGCACTCACACACATTTACACGCATTTACATGCACTTACATGCACTTACATGCACTTAGACGCACTTCCACACACTGACACAAACTTACACGCACTTACGCGCACTTATACATACTTACCACACTTACACAAACGTACACGCACTTATACACACTTACAGGAACTTACATGCACTTACATGCACTTACACATACTTACACCTTCTCACACGCACTTACATGCACTCACACACACTTACACACATTTATACGTACTTACACGTACTTATACATACTTACACATACTTGCACACACTTAAACGCACTTTCACACACTGACACGAATTCACACGCACTTACACGCACGTACACGAACTCACACGCACTTACACAAACTAACACAAACTTACACAAACTTACACGCAAGTACATGCACTTACACGCACTTACACGCACTTACACGCACTTACACACACTTACACGCACTTACACAAATGTAAGTGTACTTACATGCACTTACACAAATTTAAACCCACTTACATGTACTCACACACACTCACACGCACTGAAACACACTGACACGCACTTATGCACACTTACACACACTTGCACGCGCTTACACACACTTTCACACACTTACACACACTGACACAGACTCACATGCACTTACATGCACTTAGACAAACTTACACACACTTACACGCACTTACACAAACTTACACAAACTTACACACACTTACACACACTTACACGCACTTACACGCACTTACATACACTTACACGTACTCACACGCACTTACACCCACTTACACATACTTTCACGCACTTACACACACTTACACGCACTTACACACACTTACATGCACTTACACGCACTTACACGCACTTACACACACTTACACGCACTTACACGCACTTACATACACTTACACGTACTCACACGCACTTACACCCACTTACACATACTTTCACGCACTTACACACACTTACACGCACTTACACACACTTACATGCACTTACACGCACTTGCACACACTTACACGAACTTACACACACTTACACGCACTTACACGTACTTGTATGCACTTGCACACACTTACACGCACTTACACGTACTTACACGCACTTACGCGTACTTACACGCACTTACGCGCACTTACACACACTTACACGCACTTACACGTACTTGTATGCACTTGCACACACTTACACGCACTTACACGTACTTACACGCACTTACGCGTACTTACACGCACTTACGCGCACTTACACACACTTACACGCACGTGCACGTACTTACACACACTTATACTCACTTACACGTACTTACACGTATTTTCACGTACTTACACGCATTTACATGCACTCATACACACTTACACACACTTACACACACTTACACACACTTACACGCACTTACACGTACTTACACGCAGTTACACAAACTTATACGCACTTAAACGCACTTACACTCACTTAGACACAGTTATACATACGTACAAGCACTTACACGCACTTATACGCACTTACACAAACGTATACGCACTTACACGCACTTACACGCATTTAGACGCACTTGCACGCACTTACACACACATACACGCACTCACACGCACTTACACGCATTTACATGCACTTTCATGCACTTACACACAATTACATGCACATACCCACACTCACACGCACTTACACGCACTGACACAAACTTACAGTACTTACGCGCACTTACACGCACTTACACTCACTTACACGAACGTACACGCACTTAAAATGCACTTACATGATCTTAGACACACTTACATGCACTTACACGCAGTTGCATGCATTCGCACGCACTTACACGCACTCACACACACCTAGACACATTTACACACACCTACCCGTACTTACACGCATTTACACTTACTTACACGCACTGACGCCCACTTACACGCATTGACACGAACTCACACACACTTACACACACTTACAGGAACTTACACGTACTTACACAAACTTATAGGAACTTACACAAACGTACACACAAATAAACGCACTTACACATACTTACACGTACTTACACGCACTTATACACACTTACATGCACTTACACAAGCGTACATGCACTTACACACACTTACAAAAACTTACACGTACTTACACGTACTCACACGCACTTTCACGCACTCCCACGTATGTACAAGCACTCACACGTACTTACACACACTTACACATACTTACACGTACTTACACGCACCTACACGCACTTACACGCACTGACACAAACTCACACGCACTTACACACACTTACACGAACTGATACACACGCATACGCATGTACATGAACGTACGAAAACTTACTCGCACTTACACGCACTTACACGTACTTACACGCACTTCCACGTACTTATACGGACTTACATGTACTTATATGCACTTACACGTACTTGCATGCACTTGCCCACACTTATACGCACTTACACACACTTACACGCACTTACACGTACTTACACGCACTTCCACGTACTTATACGGACTTACATGTACTTATATGCACTTACACGTACTTGCATGCACTTGCCCACACTTATACACACTTACACTCATTTAAACATACTTATGCGCACTTATACAGACTTACACACACTTACACGCACTTACACCCACTTACACGCACTTACACGTACTTACATGCACTTACATGTACTTATATGTACTTACACGTACTTTCTCGCACTTGCACGCAATTACACGCACTTACACGTACTTATACAAATTACACGCACTTACACACACTTACACGCACATACATGCACTTAAACGCGTTTACTCACTTACACCCCATACACAAACTTACACGCACTGACACGCACTTACACGCACTTACACGTAGTTGCACGCACTTATACGCACTAACATGCACTTACACGCACTTACACGAATGTATACGCACTTACACGCACTTACATGCACTTAGACGCACCTGCATGCACTTACACGCACTTACACGTACTCACACGCACTTACACGCATTTACATGCAGTAACATGTACTTACACGCAATTACACGTACTTACATGCACTTACACAAACTTACATGCACTGACATGAGCTTACACGTACCTATGCGCACTTATATGCACTTATACACACTTACACGAACGTACACGCACTTACACACACTTACACAAACTTACACGTACTTATATGTACTTACACACACTTACATGCACTCAGACACACTTACACGCACTCACATGCACTTACACGTACTTACACGCACTTACACGCACTTACACGAATGTATACGCACTTACACGCACTTACACGAATGTATACGCACTTACACGCACTTACACGAATGTATACGCACTTACACGCACTTACACGCTCTTACACACACTTACACAAACTTACACGTACTTATATGTACTTACACGCACTTACATGCACTTAGACGCACCTACATGCACTTACACGCACTTAAACGCACTTACACGCACTTATACGCACTTACACACACTAACACGTACTTACACGAACTTACACGCACTTACACAAACGTATACGCACTTACACAAACTTACACGTGATTGCATGTACTTACACGTACTTACATGCACTTACACGCACGTACACACACTTACACGCACTTACACAAACGTACACATACTTACATGCACTTATACAAACTTACACGCACTTACATGCACTCACACACACTTACACGTACTCACAGGTACTTACACGCACTTACAAATACTTACACGTACTTACACGCACTTACACACGCTTACACACACTTACACGCACATACACGTACTGATACAAACTCACACGTACTTACACGTACTTACACGTACTTACACGAACTTAAACACACTTACACGTACTTACACAAACTTACACAAACTTACATACACTTACACACACTTACACGTACTTACACATACTTACACACACTTACACGCACTTACACGCACTTACACGTACTTCCACAAACTTACACGCACTTACATGCACTAACACGTGCTTACACATACTCACACGTACTTACACACACTTTCACGCACTTGCATGCACTTTCACACACTTACATGCACTTACACTCACTTACATGTACTTACACGCACTTACACGCACTTACATGCACTTACATGAACTAACACGCTCTTACACGCACTTACACGCACTTACACGCTCTTACACACACTTACACAAACTTACACGCAGTTATACGTACTTATACAAACTTACATACACTTACACGTACTTACACATACTTACATGCACTTACACACACTTACACGCACTTACACGCACTTACACGTACTTACACACACTTACACATACTTACACGCACTTACACGCACTTACAAACACTTACACGAACTTACACGTACTTACACGTACAAACACGCACTTACACATACTTACACGCACTTATACGTACTTATACACACTTACACGCACATACATTCACTTACACGCACTTACACGTACTTGTATGCACTTGCACACACTTACACGCACTTACACATACTTACACTCACTTACGCGCACTTACACATACTTACACGGACTTATACTCACTTATACGCACTTTACAGGCACTTATACGCACTTACACACACTTACACACACTTCCTCACACTTACACGTACTTTCACGCACTTACACGCACGTATACATACTTACACGTACTTACACGTAGTTATACGCACTTACACACACTTACACGCACCTACACGCACTGACACGCAGTTGCACGCACTTACATGCACTTACACGCACTCACACGCACTTACACGCATTTACATTCACTTACATGCACTTACATGCAATTACACGCACATACCAACACTCACATGCACTTACACGCCCGGACACAAAATTATTTGCACTTATACACACTTACACCCACTCGCAAGAACGTACATGCACTTACACGAGCTTACATGCACTTCCATGCACTTAAACACACTTACACTCACTCACACGCACTTACATACACTCACACACACTTACACATGTTTACACACACCTACACGCACTTATACGCACTTACACGCATCTACACGCACTTTCACGCACTTACACGCACTGACACAAACTCACACACACACTTACACACAATTACACGAACTTACATACACTTACAAAAACGTACACGAACTTACAAGAACGTACACACAAATACGCGCACTTACACGCACTTACATGCACTTACACACACTTTTACATACTCACATGCACTTATCTGAGCGTACACGCACTTACACACACCTACATGAACTTACACGTACTTACACGCACTAACACGCACTTACACACACTCACACGCACTTACACACACTAACACGTACTTACACGTATTTACACGTACTTACACGTACTTACACGCACTTACACGCACTTACACACACTGACACGAACTCGCACACACTTACATGCACTTACACAAACGTATCCACACTTACGCGTACTTACACAAACTAACACTAACTTACACGCAGTTATACGCATCTACACGCACTTACACAGACTTACACGCACTTACACGCACGTACACGTACTAACACCTACTTACACGTACTTCCATGCACTTGCACACACTTACACACACTTCTACTCACTTACACATACTTACGCACACTTACACATACTTACACACACTTACACGCACTTACACGCACTTACATGCACTTACACGCACTTACATGCACTTACAAGCACTTACACATACTTACACGCACTTTCACGCACTTACGCACACTTACACACACTTAGACTTACTTATACAACTTACACACACTTACACACACTTACACGCACGTACATGCACTTACACACACTTACACGCACTTACACGCACTTACACAAACTAACACAAACTTACACGCACTTACACGCACTTACACATAGTTACACGTACGTACATGCATTTACATGCACTTACACGCACTTACACGAACGTATACTCACTTACACGCACTTACATGCACTAACACGCACTTGCACGCACTTAGACGCACTTACACGTACTCACACGAACTTACACGTATTTACATGCACTTATATGCATTTACACGCAATTACACGTACATACACACACTTACACACACTGACATAAACTTATACGCACTTACGCACACTTATACGCACTTATACGGACCCACACGAACGAACACGCACTTACACACACTTACACAAACTTACACGCACTTACATGTACTAACACACACTTACACGTACTCACACACACTTACACGCCCTCATACATACTCACACGTACTTATATGTACTTACATGCACTTACACGCACTTACATGCACTTACACGCACTTACACACACTTGCACAAAGTCACACGCACTTACACGCACTTACACAAACTTACACGCACTTACACAAACTTACACAAACTTACACAAACTTACAAATAATTTCACGCACTTACACGCACTTATACGCATTTACACACACTTACACACACTTACACACACTTATACGCACTTACACGAACATACACGCACTTACATGCACGTACACGAACTTACACACACTTACATGCGCTCAGACACACTTACATGCACTCACACGTACTTACACGCACTTACACGCACTTACACGCACTTACACACACTAATACACACTTACACAAGCTTACACATACTGGCAAGCACTGGCACGCACTTGCATGCACTTATACGCACTTACACGTACGTACACGCACTTACACGCACATACACACACTTACATGCACTTACACGTACTTACACGCACTTACACGCACTTATACGCACTTACACGAACTTACACGCACTTACACGCATTTCCACGTACTTACACATCCTTACATCACTAAAACACACTTTTATATACTTGAACACACTTACACGCACTTACACACACTTTCACGCACTTACACGCACTTACACGCACATACACACACTTACATGAACTTACACACACTTGCATGCACTTGCATACACGTATACACACTTACATGCACTTACACGCACTTACATGCACTTACACGTACTTACACGCACTTATACGTACTTACACGCACTTATACGTACTTACACGCACTTATACGTACTTACACGCACTTATACGTACTTACACGCACTTATACGTACTTACACGCACTTATACGTACTTACACGCACTTATACGTACTTACACGCACTTATACGTACTTACACGCACTTATACGTACTTACACGCACTTATACGTACTTACACGCACTTATACGTACTTACACGCACTTATACGTACTTACACGCACTTATACGTACTTACACGCACTTATACGTACTTACACGCACTTATACGTACTTACACGCACTTATACGTACTTACACGCACTTATACGTACTTACACGCACTTATACGTACTTACACGCACTTATACGTACTTACACGCACTTATACGTACTTACACGCACTTATACGTACTTACACGCACTTATACGTACTTACACGCACTTATACGTACTTACACGCACTTATACGTACTTACACGCACTTATACGTACTTACACGCACTTATACGTACTTACACGCACTTATACGTACTTACACGCACTTATACGTACTTACACGCACTTATACGTACTTACACGCACTTATACGTACTTACACGCACTTATACGTACTTACACGCACTTATACGTACTTACACGCACTTATACGTACTTACACGCACTTATACGTACTTACACGCACTTATACGTACTTACACGCACTTATACGTACTTACACGCACTTATACGTACTTACACGCACTTATACGTACTTACACGCACTTATACGTACTTACACGCACTTATACGTACTTACACGCACTTATACGTACTTACACGCACTTATACGTACTTACACGCACTTATACGTACTTACACGCACTTATACGTACTTACACGCACTTATACGTACTTACACGCACTTATACGTACTTACACGCACTTATACGTACTTACACGCACTTATACGTACTTACACGCACTTATACGTACTTACACGCACTTATACGTACTTACACGCACTTATACGTACTTACACGCACTTATACGTACTTACACGCACTTATACGTACTTACACGCACTTATACGTACTTACACGCACTTATACGTACTTACACGCACTTATACGTACTTACACACACTTACATGTACTTATACGCACTTACACGTACGTACACGCACTTACACGCACTTTCACACACTGACACGAATTCACACGCAATTACACGCACGTACACAAACTCACACGTACTTACACAAACTAACACAAACTTACACAAACTTACACGCAAGTACATGCACTTACACACACTTACACGCACTTACACGCACTTACACACACTTACACGCACTTACACGAATGTACACATACTTACATGCACTTACACAAATTTACACCCACTTACACGTACTCACACACACTCACACACACTCACACACACTTACACGCACTTATGCACACTTATACACACTTGCACGCGCTTACACACACTTTCACACACTTACACACACTGACATAAACTCACGCGCACTTACACGCACTTAAACAAACTTACACACACTTACACGCACTTACGCACACTTACACGTACTTACACGCACTTACACGTACTTACACAAACTTACATACACTTACACGCACTTATACGTACTTACACACACTTACACGTACTTATACGCACTTACACGTACTTACACGCACTTATACGAACTTATACGCACTTACACGCAATTACACATACTTACACGCACTTGCACGCACTTACACACACTTACTGGTACTCACACACACTTACACACATTTTCATGCACTTACGTGCACTTACACGCAATCACACGCACTTACATGCACTTATACGCTCTTACACGCAGTGACACAAACTTACACGCACTTACGCGTACTTACACGCACTTACACGCACTTACAATAATGTACACGCACTTACACACACTTACACAAACTTATACACACTTACATGCACTTACACATACTTACACGTACTCACACGCACTTACACGCACTCACAGACACTTATACATACTTACACGCACTTACGTGTACTTACACGTACTTACATACACTTACACGCACTTACACGTACTTATATGCACTTACATGCACTTACACGCACTTGCATATACTTGCACACACTTACACGCACTTATATGCACTTATATGCACTTACACGTACTTATACGCACAAACACATACTTACACACACTTACAAAAACGTACACGTACTTATACGCACTTAAACGTACTTGCACGCACTTACACGTACTTACACGCACTTACACGCACTTACAC
>SZWC01015349.1:27242-38658 GCA_023375785.1 Penium margaritaceum | reverse complement strand
ACTTACACGCACTTACACGCACTTACACGCACTTGCATGCACTTACACACACCTCCATGCACTCACACACATTTACACGCATTTACATGCACTTACATGCACTTACATGCACTTACACGCACTGACACACACTGACACAAACTTACACGCACTTACGCGCACTTATACATACTTACCACACTTACACAAACGTACACGCTTTTATACACACTTACAGGAACTTACATGCACTTACATGCACTTACACGTACTTATACCTTCTCACACACACTTACATGCACTCACACACACTTACACACACTTACACGTACTTACACATACTTACACATACTTACACATACTTGCACACACTTACACGCACTTTCACACACTGACACAAATTCACACGCAATTACACGCACGTACACAAACTCACACGTACTTACACAAACTAACACAAACTTACACAAACTTACACGCAAGTACATGCACTTACACACACTTACACGCACGTACACAAACTCACACGTACTTACACAAACTAACACAAACTTACACAAACTTACACGCAAGTACATGCACTTACACACACTTACACGCACTTACACGCACTTACACACACTTACACACACTTACACGAATGTACACGTGCTTACATGCACTTACACAAATTTACACCCACTTACACGTACTCACACACACTCACACACACTCACACACACTTACATGAACTTATGCACACTTACACACACTTGCACGCGCTTACACACACTTTCACACACTTACACACACTGACACAAACTCACACGCACTTACACGCACTTAAACAAACGTACACACACTTACACGCACTTACACAAACTTACACAAACTTACACACACTTACACGCACTTACACACACTTACACGCACTTACATACACTTACACATACTCACACGCACTTACACCCACTTACACCTACTTTCACGTACTTACACACACTTACAAGCACTTACACGCACTTACACACACTTTCACGAAATTATACGCACTGGTACACACTGGCACGCACTTACACACACTTACACGTACTTACATATACTTACACGCACTTACACAAACTTACACACACTTACACGCACTTACACGTACTTACACGCACTTACACGCACTTACACCCACTTACACGTACTTTCACGTACTTACACACACTTACACGCACTTACACGCACTTACACACACTTTCACGAAATTATACGCACTGGTACACACTGGCACGCACTTACACACACTTACACGTACTTACATATACTTACACGCACTTACACAAATTACACACACTTACAGGCACTTACACGTACTTACATGCACTTACACGCACTTACACATACTTACACGCACTTATACATACTTACACGCACCTATACAAACTTACACGTACATACACGTACTGACACGCACTTACACATACTTACATGCACTTACATGCACTTACACGCACTTACACACACTTACACGCACTTACATGTACTTGTATGCACTTGCACACACGTACACGCACTTACTCATACTTACACGCACTTACGCACACTTACACATACTTACATACACTTACAAGTACTTACACGCAATTTACAGGAACTTACACGTACTTACACACACTTACATACACTTCCATACACTTACATACACTTACACGTACTTTCACGCACTTGCACGCACTTATACGCACTCATACACACTTACACGCACTTACATGTACTTACACACACTTACACGTACTTACACGTACTTACACGCACTTACACACACGTACACGCACTTACACGTACATACACGTACTTACACACATTTATACATACTTACACGCACTTACACGCACTCACACGCACTTACAGCAACTTATACGTACATACATGCACTTACACGCACTTACACGCACTTGCACACACTTACACGCACTTACATGCACTCACACGAACTTACACACATTTACATGCACTTACATGTACTTACACGCAATTATACGCACATACCCACACTCACATGCACTTACACACCCTGACACAAACTTACACGCACTTACGCGCACTTACACACACTTACATCCACTTACACAAGCGTACACGCACTTACACAAACTAACACGCACTTCCATGCCCTTACACGCACTTACACGTACTTACACGCACTTACATGCACATATACGTACTTACATGCACTTACACACACTTGCATGCACTTCCACGTACTTACACGCTCTTAAACAAACTTACACGTACTTACACACACTTACACATACTTACACGTACTTATACGCACTCATACAAACTTACATGCACTTAGACGCACTTATACAAACTTACACACACTTACACGTACTTACAAGTACTTACACGCACTCACACGTACTTATACACACTGACACGCACTTACACGTACTTACACGCACTTATACGCACTTACACGCACTTACACACACGTACACGGACTTGAAAGTATTTGCACATACTTACACACACTTACACACACTCATATGCACTTATACGCAATAACACGCACTTACACGTACTTGCACCTACTTACACAAACTTACACACATTTACACGCACTTACACACACTGACACACACTTACACGTACTTACACAAACTCACACACACTTATACGCACATAAATGCACTTACACACACTTACACGCACCTATACATACTTACTCACACTTACACGTACTTACACAAACTTTTACGCAGTTACACGCACTTATACGCACTTACATGCACTTGCACGCACGTACACCCATTTACACTTACTAACACGCACTTACACGCATTTACATGCACTTACATGCAATAACACGCAATCACACGCACTTACACGCACTTACACGCACTTACACGCACTGACACGAACTTACATGCACTTACACGTACTTATACGCACTTACACGCACTTACACAAACGTACACGCACTTACACACACTTACACAAACCTACATGCACTTATATGCACTTACACATACTTACACGTACTCACACACACTTACACGCACTCACACGCACTTACACACACTTACACGCACTTACACGTTCTTACATACACTTACACACACATACATGCACTTACACGCACTTACATACACTTACACGCACTTGCATATACTTGCACACACTTTCACGCACTTGCATATACTTGTACATACTTACACACACTTACACGCACTTCCACGTACTTACACGTACTAACACAAACTTACACGCACTTACACGCACTTACACAAACTTACACGCACTTACACGCAATTACATGCACTTACACGCACTTACACGCACTTGCACGTACTTATACGAACTTATACGTACTCACATGCACTCACATGCCCTTACACGCACTTACACGTACTCACACGCACTCACACGCACTTACACGCACTCACACGTACTTACACACACTTACACGTACTTACACGCACTTACACGCACTTACATGTACTTACACGCACCTACATGCACTTACATGCAATGACACGAACTCACGCGCACTTACACGCACTTACATTGACTTATACACACTTACACGCACTTACACAAACTTACACAAACTTACACGCACTTACACGCACCTACATGCATTTATACGTACTTACACGCAATTACACGTACTGGCACCTACGTACACGTACTTATACATACTTGCATGCACTTGTATACACTTACACACACTTACTCTCACTTACACATACTTACGTACACTTACACGCACTTACACACTCTTTCCAGCACTTACATGCACTTACACGCACTTAAACATACTTAAAAGCACTTACACGTACTTACACGTACTTACACACACTTTCACGCACTTACACGCACTTACACGCACTTACACACTCTTTCCAGCACTTACATGCACTTACACGCACTTAAACATACTTAAAAGCACTTACACGTACTTACACGTACTTACACACACTTTCACGCACTTACACGCACTTACACGCACTTACACATACTTATACAAATTACACGCACTTACACGCACTTACACGCACGTACGTGCACTTACACGCACTTACACGCACTTACACGCACTTACACAAACTTACACGCACTTACACACACTTACACGTACTTACACGTAGTTACACGCACTTACACGTACTTACATGCACTTACACGCACATACACAAACGTATATGCACTTACACGCACTTACACGCACTTACATGCACTTCCACACACTTAAACGCACTTACACGTACTCACACGCACTTACACGCATTTACATGCACTTACATGCACTTACACGCAATTACACGCACTTATATGCACTTATACGCACTTACACGCACTTACATGCACTTACACGCAATTACACGCACTTATATGCACTTATACGCACTTACACGCACTGACACAAACTTACACGTACTTACGCGCACTTATACGCACTCACACGCACGCACACATACTTACTCGCACTCACACACACTTACACGCACTTACACAGACGTACACGCACTTAAACACACTTACACGAACTTACATACACTTACATATACTTACACACACTTACACGCACTCTCATACACTTACACGCACTCACACACACTTACACGTACTTACACGTACTTACACGCACTTACATGCACTTACACACACTTACACGTACTTACACGTACTTACACGCACTTACATGCACTTACACACACTTATACGTACTTACAAACACTTACACACACTGACACAAACTCACACGCACTTACACATACTTACACGAACTTACACGAACGAATACGTAATTGCACGCACTTACTCGCACTTACACGCACTTACATGCACTTACACCCAGTTACACACACTTACACACACTTACACGAACGTACACGCACTTACATGCACTTAAACAGACTTACACACACTTATATGAACTCATACACACTCATACGCATTTGCACATACTTACACGGACTTACATGCACGTACACACACTTACACGCACTTACACGCGCTTTCATGCACTTTCACACACTTACACGCACTGTCACGAACTCACACATACTTACACACACTTACACAAAATGTACACACTTATACGCACTTACACAAACTTACACAAACTTACACACACTTACACACACTTACACGTACTTACACGTACTTATACACACTTACACACTCTTACATGCACTTACACACACTTACACGCACTTATACGCACTTACACGCACTTATACACACTTACATGAACTTACACGCACTGGCACGCACTGGCATGCACTTACACACACTTACATGTACTTACACGTACTTATACGCACTTACACACACTTACATGCACTTACACGAACTTACACGTACTTACACGCACTTATATACACTTACACGAACTTACACACACTTACACGCACTTACACACACTTCTCCGTACTTACACACACATACATGCACTAACACGCACTTACACATACGTATACACACTTACAATAACTTACACGCACTTACACGCACTTATACGCATTACATGCACATACATATACTTACACGCACTTACACACACTTGCATGCACTTGCACACTTTTACACGCACTTACATGCACGTACAGGCACATACACGCACTTACACGAACTTACACTCACTTACACGCACTTACACGTACTTACATGTACTTATACCCACTTATACGAACTTATACGCACTTACACGCACTAGTACAAACTTACACGCACTTACACATACTTACAAGTACTTACACACACTTACACGCACTTACACACACTTACACGCACTTACACGCACATACACGCACTTACACGCACTTACACACACGTACACGCACTTGCATGTACTTGCACACACTTACACACACTTACACTCACTTATATGCACTTGTACACACATACACGCACTTACACCTACTTACACACACTTACACGAACTTACACGCACTTACACGCACTTACACGTACTTACACGCACTTATACGCACTTACACGTACTTGCACATACTTACACAAACTTACACACACTTATACACACTTACACGCACTTACACGTACTTACACATACTGATACGCACTTACACACACTTACACATACTTACACAATTTTATACGTACTTACACGCACTTACACGCATTTACACACACTTACACGCACGGACACACACTTACACATACTCACACGCACTTACATGCATTAGCATGCACTTACATGCACTTACACATAATCACACGCACTTACACGCACTTACACGTACTTACACGCACTGACACAATCTTACACACACTTACACGCACTTACACGCACTTACACGCACTTACACGAACTCACACACACTTACACACACTTACATGTACTAACATACACTTATTCATACTTACACGCACTTACAGACACTTACAAGCACTTACATGCACTTACACGCACTTAGACGCACTTACACGCACTTACACAAACGTACACATACTTACACGCACTTACACGTACTTCCACGCACTCACGCGCACTTGCATGTACTAACACGCACTTACACATACTAACACGCACTTACATGTACTTACATGCACTTACACATACTAACATGCACTTACACGCACTTATACGCACTTGCATGCACTTGCATACACTTACACATACTTACATGCACTTACACATACTTCCACGCACTTACACGTACTTACACAAACTTATATGAACTTACACGCACTTACACGTACTTACACAAACCTACACGTACTTACACACACTGACACGCAGTGACACGGACTTACACGCACTTACACATATTTACACACAATTACACGCACTTACAAGTGCTTACAAGAATGTATACAAACATACAAAAACCTACACGTACTTACACGCACTGACACGCACTGACACGCACTTACACGCACTTACACATACTTACACGGAATTACATATACTTACACGCAGTTACACACACTTACACGTGCTTACACGTACGTACACACACTTACACGCACTTCCACGCATGTACACGTACTTACACACACTTGCACACACTTACACGCACTTATACACACTTATACGTACTTACACACACTATACGAACTTACATGCACTTACACCCACTTACATACACCGACACACACTTATTCGCACATACACGCTCTTACATGTACTAACACAACCTTACATGCATTTACACGCACTTACATGCACTTACCCGCACTTAGATGCACTTACACGCCCTTACACACATTGACACTAGCTTACACGCACTTACATGCACTTACACACACTTACACGGACTTACACGAACATACACGCACTTACACGTACTTACACAAAGTTATACGCACTTACATACACTTACACGCACTTAGATGCACTCACACATATTTACATACACTTATACGTAGTTACACACACTTACACGCACTTGCACACACTTACACGCACTTGCACACACTGACACAAACTCACACGGACTTACATGCACTTACTGGAACTTACACACACTTACATGCACTTATACGAATTTACACCAACTTACACGTACTTACACACACGTACACGCACTTACACGCACTTACACGCACTTACACGCACTTACACAAATGTACATGCATTTACACTCACTTACACGAACGTACACGAACTTACATGACCTTACACGTACTTACACACACTCACACACACTCACACGCCCTTACAGGCACCTACATAACCTTACACGCACTTACACGCACTTACGCACACATACATGCACTTACACGAACTGACACAAACTCACACGCACTTACACGCACGTACATGATTTTACACATACTTACACGCACTTACACAAACTTACACAAACGTACATGCACTTACACGCACTTACACACACTTACACGCACTTACACGCACTTACACGCACTTACACAAATGTACATGCATTTACACTCACTTACACGAACGTACACGAACTTACATGACCTTACACGTACTTACACACACTCACACACACTCACACGCCCTTACAGGCACCTACATAACCTTACACGCACTTACACGCACTTACGCACACATACATGCACGTACACGAACTGACACAAACTCACACGCACTTACACGCACGTACATGATTTTACACATACTTACACGCACTTACACAAACTTACACAAACGTACACGCACTTACACGCACTTATACACACTTACACGTACTTACACGCACTTACATGCACTAACATGACTTACACATACTTACACGCACTTACACACAGTTACACGTACTTACACGCATTACCACGCACTTACACATACTTAGACGCACTTGCATGTACTTGCACACACTTACACACACATACACGCACTTACACGCACTTACACACACTTACACGTACTTACACACACGTACACGCACTTACACGCACTTTCACGCACTTACACGCACTTACACGCACTTACACAAATGTACATGCATTTACACTCACTTACACGAACGTACACGAACTTACATGACCTTACACGTACTTACACACACTCACACACACTCACACGCCCTTACAGGCACCTACATAACCTTACACGCACTTACACGCACTTACGCACACATACATGCACGTACACGAACTGACACAAACTCACACGCACTTACACGCACGTACATGATTTTACACATACTTACACGCACTTACACAAACTTACACAAACGTACACGCACTTACACGCACTTATACACACTTACACGTACTTACACGCACTTACATGCACTAACATGACTTACACATACTTACACGCACTTACACACAGTTACACGTACTTACACGCATTACCACGCACTTACACATACTTAGACGCACTTGCATGTACTTGCACACACTTACACACACATACACGCACTTACACGCACTTACACACACTTACACGTACTTACACACACGTACACGCACTTACACGCACTTTCACGCACTTACACGCACTTACACGCACTTACACAAATGTACATGCATTTACACTCACTTACACGAACGTACACGAACTTACATGACCTTACACGTACTTACACACACTCACACACACTCACACGCCCTTACAGGCACCTACATAACCTTACACGCACTTACACGCACTTACGCACACATACATGCACGTACACGAACTGACACAAACTCACACGCACTTACACGCACGTACATGATTTTACACATACTTACACGCACTTACACAAACTTACACAAACGTACACGCACTTACACGCACTTATACACACTTACACGTACTTACACGCACTTACATGCACTAACATGACTTACACATACTTACACGCACTTACACACAGTTACACGTACTTACACGCATTACCACGCACTTACACATACTTAGACGCACTTGCATGTACTTGCACACACTTACACACACATACACGCACTTACACGCACTTACACATACTTGCACGCACTTACACGTACTCCGATGCACTTTCACGGACTTACATGCACTTTTACGCACTTTTACGCACTTCCACGAACTTACACGCACTTACACGCACTTACACGTACCTTCGCACTTACACATATGTACACGCATTATGTACTTTTACAAACGTACACACACTTACACACTCTTACACGCACTTACACATACTTACACACACTTACACACACTTACTCGCACTTACACGCACTTACACGCACGTACACAAACGTACATGCACTTACACACACTTACACGTATTTGCACGCTCTTGCACACACTTACACGCACTTACACACACTCACACACACTTATAGCACTTACACGCACTTACATGCACTTACCTACAATTACACGTACTTACACGTACTTACATGCACTTAAACAAACTTACACGCACTTACACACAATTATACAAACTAACACATACTTACACGTACTTACAAGTACTTAGACACACTTACACGTACTTACACATACTTGCATGTACTTGCACACACTTACAAGCACTTACACACACTTATATGCAGTCATACGCACTTACACATACTTACACGTGCTTACACACACTTACAAAAACTTACATGCACATATAGGTACTTACATGCACTTACACGCACTTACATGTACTTACAGAAACAAACACACACTTACACGCACTTACACGCACTTACATACACTTACACGCATTTATACACACTTACACGCACTTACACGCACTTACACGAACTTATACGCACTTACACGCACTTATATGCACTTACACGCACTTGCACGCACTTACACACACTTACACGTACTCACACGCACTTACACGCTTTTACATGCACTTACATGCACTTACACGCAATCACACGCACTTACACGCACTTACACGCACTAACACGTATTGACACAAACTGACACGCACTTACGCACACTTACACACACTTACACGTACTTACACGAACGTACACGCACGTACACGCACTTACATAAACTTACACGCACTTACATACACTTACACGCACTTACACACACTTACACGTACTTACACGAACGTACACGCACGTACACGCACTTACATAAACTTACACGCACTTACATACACTTACACATACTTACACGTACTCACATGTACTTACACGCACTCACACACACTTACACGCACTTACACACACTTACACGTACTTACACGTACTTACATACACTTACACGCACTTACACGCACTTACATATACTTACATGCACTTACACGCCCTTGTATGCACTTGCACACACTTACACACACTTACACGCACTTACACGCACTTATACACACTTACATGCACTTATACACACTTACACACACTTTTACGAACGTATACATACTTACACATACTTATACGCACTTAAACGAACTTACATACACTTAAACGCACTTACAAAGACCTATACGTACTTACATCCACTTACACGCACTTACACGCACTTCCACACACTTACTCGCACTTTTGCGCACTTACACACACTTACACACACTTAGAGGAATGTACACGCACTTACATGCACTTACACAAACGTATACACACTTACGCGTACTTACACGCACATACACGCACTCACACGCACTTACACGCACATACACGCACTTGATCACACTTACACGCACTTTCACATACTTACACGCATTGACACGAACTCACTCACACTTACATGCACTTACACACACTTACACACACTTACACCCACTTCCACGAACTTACACAAACTTACATGCACTCACACGACTTATACACACTACATGCACTTACACACACTTACGCGTACTTATACGCACTTACACAGAAGTATACGCACTTACACGTACTTACACGAACTTACACACACTTACATGCACTTAGATGCACTTACACGTACTTTCACGTACCTACACACACGTAAACGCATTTACATGCCTTTACACGTACTTACATGCACTTAAACGTACTTATACGCACTTAGACGCACTTACACGCACTTACAGGCACTTACACGGGCTTACACATACTTACACACACTTACACGCAC
>SZWC01015348.1:21052-31726 GCA_023375785.1 Penium margaritaceum | reverse complement strand
TCTCTGGTCATGATCAGTGACATATGCCTAGTTTGGTTGTTTGGTGTGCATATTAGCCACACCGTGCCACTACGTATTGAAGTTCTTTGTCCTTTCTAGTCAATACATAGGCTTCCCAAACCATTGTCTCTCCCTCTGACCATTTGTGACTCGTGTTATGAGTTGTCAAAGTTTACAACACTTAGTGACATTATTTGGTCATGGTCAGTGACATATGCCTACTTTGGTTGGACATCGTGCATGGTATCCACACCGTGGCACAGCTTATTGAAGGTCCTTGTGCTTGCTAGTTGATACCTGGTGTTCCCAAACCATTGTCTCCCCCTCTGACCATTTGTGACTCCTATTATGAGTTGTCAACATTGACCACACACAGCGGATTTCTTTGGTCAAAGGCAGTACATGTGCCTACTTTGGTTGGTCATTGTGCATGGTAGCCACACCGTGCTTAGAATGATTGAAGGTCGCTGTACTTGCTAGTTGAGAACCGATATTCCCAGACCATTGTTTCCCCCTCTGACCGTTTGTGACTCGTGTTGTGGTTGGTGAATGTTGACCACCCATATTGAAAATCTCTGGTCATGGTCAGTGACATGTGCCTGGTTTTGGTTCTTTGGTGTGCATAGTAGCCACAACGTGCCACTACGTATTGAAGTTCTTTGTCGTTTCGAGTCGATATATAGGGTTCCCCAACCATTGTCTCTCCCTCTGACCATTTGTGACTTGTGTTATGAATTGTCAATGTTGACCGTACAAGGTGGACTTCTTCGGTCATAGTCAGAGACACATGCATCCTTTCGCTGGTCACTGTGCATGCTAGCCACACCGTGCCACTACTTGTTGAAAATCTTTCTACTTGCTAGTTAATAACTAGTGTTCCCAACCCATGGTTCCCCCCTCTGACCATTTGTGACTCATGTTATGAGTTTTCAACGTTGACCACACACCGTGAAATCCGTTTGGTCATGGTTAGTGACATATGCCTACTTTGGTTTGTTGCTGTACATGGTTACCACGCCGTTTCACTACGTATCGAAGGCCCATGTGCTTTCTAGTTGATAGCTAGTGTTCCCAAACCATTCCTACCCCCTCTGAATATCTGTGACTCGTGTTGTGAGTTGTCAACATTGACCACATGAAGTGAAAATGTTTCGTCATGATCAGTGACATATGCATACTTTGGATGGTCACTGTGCATTGAAGCCACATTGTGCCACTACATATTAAAGGTATTTGTACTTGCTAGTCGATAACTAGTATCCACAAACCATGACCTTCCACCCTGACCATTTGTGCGTCGTGTTATGAGTTGTCAAGGTTTACCACACTTAGTGACATTATTTGGTCATGGTTAGTGACATACGCCTACTTTGGCTGGTCATCGTGCATAGTCTCCACACCGTGCCACGATGTATTGAAGCCCCTTGTGCTTGCTATTTGATACCTGGTGTTCCCAAACCATTGTTTCCCCCCTATGACCATTTGTGACTCGAATTATGAGTTGTCAACGTTGACCACACACAGCGGATTTCTTTGGTCAAAGGCAGTACATATGCCTACTTTGGCCGGTCATTGTGCATGGTAGCCACACCGTGATACTACTAACTGAATTTTGTTGTACTTGGTAGTTGAGAACCGATATTCCCATAGCATTGTTTCCTCTCCTGACCGTTTGTGACTCGTGTTATGGTTGGTCAATGTTGACCACCCACATTGAAATTCTCTGGTCATGGTCAGTGACATATGCCTAGTTTGGTTGTTTGGTGTGCATATTAGCCACACCGTGCCAATATGTATTGAAGTTCTTTGTCGTTTCCAGTCGATATATAGGGTTCCCAAACAATTGTCCCTCCCTCTGACCATTTTTGACTCGTGTTATGAGTTGTCAATGTTGATCACACATAGTGGACTGATTCGGTCGTAGTCAGTGACGTATGCATCCTCGGGTTGGTCACCGTGCACGCTAGCCATACCGTGCTACTGCTTGTTGAAGGTCTTTGTACTTGCTAGTTGATAACTTGTGTTCCCAACCCATTGTTTTCCCCTCTGACCATTTGTGACTCGTGTTATGCGTTTTCAGCGTTGACGACATGAACTGAAATTTGTTGGTCATGGTTAGTGACATATGCATAATTTGGTTGGTCACTGTGCATTGAAGCCACACCGCGCCACTACATATTGAATGTATTTGTACTTGCTAGTCGATAACTAGTCTTCACAAACCATTATCTTCCACCCTGACCATTTGTGACTCGTGTTATGAGTTGTCAAAGTTTACCACACTTAGTGACATTATTTGGTCATGGTCAGTGACATATGCCTACTTTGGTTGGTCATCGTGCATGGTCTCCACACCGTGCCACAACGTATTGAAGCCCCTTGTGCTTGCTATTTGATACCAGGTGTTCCCAAACCATTGCTTCCCCCTGTGACCATTTGCGACGCGTATTATGAATTGTCAACGTTGACCACACACAACGGATTTCTTTGCTCAAAGGCAGTACATATGCCTACTTTGGTCGGTCATTGTGCATGGTAGCCACACCGTGCTACTACTGATTGACGGTCGTTGTACTTGGTATTTAAGAACCAATATTCCCATAGCATTGTTTCCTCTCCTGACCGTTTGTGACTCGTGTTATGGTTGGTCAATGTTGACCACCCATATTGAAAGTCTCTGGTCATGATCAGTGACATATGCCTACTTTGGTTGGTCACTGTGCACGCTAGCCATACCATGCCACTGCTTGTTGAAGGTCTTTGTACTTGCTAGTCGATAACTAGTATTGACAAACCATAATCTTCCACCCTGACCATTTGTGACTCCTGTTATGAGTTGTCAAAGTACCACACTTGGTGACATTATTTGGTCATGGTCAGTGACATATGCCTACTTTGGTTGGTCATCGTGCATGGTATCCACACCGTGCCACAGCGTATTGATGCCCCTTGTGCTTACTATTTGATACGTGGTGTTCCCAAACCATTGTTTCCCCCTCTGACCATTTGTGACTCGTATTATGAGTTGTCAACGTTGACCACACACAGCGGATTTCTTTGGTCAAAGGCAGTACATATGCCTAGTTTGGTCGGTCATTGTGCATAGTAGCCACACCGTGCTACTACTGACTGAAGGTCGTTGTATTTGGTAGTTGAGAACCGATATTCCCATGGCATTGTTTCCTCTCCTGGCCGTTTGTGACTTGTCTTATGGTTGGTCAACGTTGACCACCCTTATTGAAATTCTCTGGTCATGATCAGTGACATATGCCTAGTTTGGTTGTTTGGTGTGCATATTAGCCACACCGTGCCAGTACGTATTGAAGTTATTTGTCCTTTCTAGTCAATACATAGGCTTCCCAACCCATTGTCTCTCCCTCTGATCATTCGTGACTCGTGTTATGATTTGTCAATGTTGACCACACATAGTGGACTTATTCGGTCGTAGTCATTGACGTATGCATCCTTTGGTTGGTCACTGTACACGCTAGCCATACCGTGCCACTGCTTGTTGAAGGTCTTTGTACTTGCTGGTTGATAACTAGTGTTCACAATCCATTGTTTCCCCCTCTGACCATTTATGAATCGTGTTATGCGTTTTCAACGTTGACCACATGAAGTGAAATTTGTTGGTCATGGTTAGTGACATATGCATACTTTGGTTGGTCACTGTGCATTGTAGCCACATTGTGCCACTACATATTGAAGGTGTTTGTACTTGCTAGTCGATAACTAGTATTCACAACCCATTATCTTCCATCCTGACCATTTGTGACTGGTGTTATGAGTTGTCAAAGTTTACCACACTTAGTGGCATTATTTGGTCATGGTTTGTGACATATGCCTACTTTGGTTGGTCATCGTGCATGGTCTCCACACCGTGCAACAACGTATTGAAGCCCCTTGTGCTTGCTATTTGATGCCTGGTGTTCCCAACCCATTTCTTCCCCCTCTGACCGTTTGTGACTCGTATTATGAGTTGTCAACGTTGACCACACACAGCGGATTTCTTTGGTCAAAGGCAGTACATATGCCTACTTTGGTTGGTCATTGTGCATGGTAGCCACTGCGTGCTACTACTGATTGAAGGTCGTTGTACTTGGTAGTTGAGAGCCGATATTCCCATAGCATTGTTTCCTCTCCTGACCTTTTGTGACTCATGTTATGGTTGGTCAACGTTGACCACCCTTATTGAAATTCTCTGGTCATGATCAGTGACATATGCCTAGTTTGGTTGATTGGTGTGCATATTAGGCACACCGTGCCACTACGTATTGAAGTCATTTGTCCTTTCTAGTCAATACATATTCCTCCCAAACCATTGTTTCTCCCTCTCACCATTTGTGACTCGTGTTATGAGTTGTTAATGTTGATCACACATAGTGGACTTATTCGGTCGTAGTCAGTCACGTATGCATCCTTTGGTTGGTCAGTGTGCACGCTAGCCATACCGTGCCACTGCTTGTTGAAGGTCTTTGTACTTGCTAGTTGATAACCAGTGTTCCCAACGCATTGTTTTCCCCTCTGACCATTTGTGACTCGTGTTATGCGTTTTCATCGTTGACCGCATGAAGTGAAATTTCTTAGTCATGGTTAGTGATATATGCATACTTTGGTTGGTCACTGTGCATTGAAGCCACATTGTGCCACTACATATTGAAGGTATTTGTACTTGCTAGTCAATAACTAGTATTCACAGACCATTATCTTCCACCCTGGCCATTTGTGACTCGTGTTATGAGTTGTGAAAGTTTACCACACTTGCTAGTCAATAAATAGCAAAAGGTTTATCCCTTTGACACCAGGTCGGTTTTTGTTTATTTGTTACGCGTAGGTGCCTTCACTGGAATACTCCCTCCCACCCCCCTAGAGGGATGTTCCGTGGACGACCTGGAGGACAGATTTGCGACCGCATTATGACACCCCCCCTACCCCCCCACGGCTTAGGCTCGAAGGTAGAGTTGAGGCATCACAACACGCCCCCCCCCCCCAGGTCGCGAGCCTATTCTATATTCCGCGTACGAGGATTCAAACCTAGGACCTACCGCTCCAGAATCTAACTCTATAAGCACTAAGCCAACTCACACGGTGTTCATATGATGTCCAAATGACATTATAAGGGTTCATATGTGTAAAGGGCATTAAATAAGGGGGTGTAAGATTAGAGGGTAGTTTTCAAAATTACGAATGATAACAAAGTTAGTTTATTCATAAAGAATTGACGCAGACAGAATTTCAGATGTTGCAACTTCGAGCTTGAATAACCTCTCAACCATTGCTCCGATTGACCAGCCGTAAGAAGGAAAGTTGACAACACACAGTGAAACTCTTTTTATGATATTCAGTGACACAAGAATACTTTGGTTGGTCATTGTGCATGGTAGCCACACCATGCCACCACTTATCAAAGGTCTTTGTACTTGCTAGTCGATACCACGTATTCCCAAACCATTGTTTCTCCCTCTGCCCATTTTTTACTTGTATTATGAGTTGTAAACGTTGACCACACACACTAAACTTCTTTGGTCATGAGCAGTGATGTATGCCTACTTGGATAGGTCATTGTGCACGGTAGCCACACCGTGCCAATACACACGAAAGATATTTGTACTTCCTAGAAGATACATAGTGTTTTGAAACCATTGCTTCCCCCTCTGACCATTTGTGACTCATGTTATGGGTTGTGAACGTTGACCACCCATATTGAAATTCTTTGGTCATGGTTAGTGACATATTCCTAGTTTGGTTTATCACTGTCAGTGGTTACCACGCCGTGTCACTATGTATTGAAGGTCTTTGTGCTTTCTAGTTGATAGCTAGTGTTTCCAAACCATTGTTACCCCCCTCTGACTATCATTAACTCGTGTTGTGAGTTGTCAACGTTGACCACATGAAGTGAAATTTGTTGGTCATGGTCAGTGACATGTGCATACTTTGATTGGTCACTGTGCATTGTAGCCACACGGTGCCACTACATATTGAAGGTATTTGTACTTGCTAGTCGATAACTATTATTCACAAATCATTATCTTGCACCTTGACCATTTGTGACTTGTGTTATGAGTTGTCAAAGATTACAACACTTAGTGACATTATTTGGTCATGGTCAGTGACATATGCCTACTTTGGTTGCACATCGTGCATGGTATCCACACCGTGGCACAGCTTATTGAAGGTCCTTGTGCTTGCTAGTTGATACCTGGTGTTCCCAAACCATTGTCTCCCCCTCTGACCATTTGTGACTCCTATTATGAGTTGTCAACATTGACCACATAGAGCGGATTTCTTTGGTCAAAGGCAGTACATGTGCCTACTTTGGTTGGTCATTGTGCATGGTAGCCACACCGTGCTTAGAATGATTGAAGGTCCCTGTACTTGCTAGTTGAGAACCGATATTCCCAGACCATTGTTTCCCCCTCTGACCGTTTGTGACTCGTGTTGTGGTTGGTGAATGTTGACCACCCATATTGAAAATCTCTGGTCATGGTCAGTGACATATGCCTGGTTTTGGTTGTTTGGTGTGCATAGTAGCCAGAACGTGCCACTACGTATTGAAGTTCTTTGTCGTTTCCAGTCAATATATAGGGTTCCCAAACCATTGTCTCTCCCTCTGACCATTTGTGACTCGTGTTATGAGTTGTCAATGTTGACCGTACATAATGGACTTCTTCGGTCATAGTCAGTGACACATGCATCCTTTGGCTGGTCACTGTGCATGCTAGCCCCACCGTGCCACTACTTGTTGAAAATCTTTCTAATTGCTAGTTAATAACTAGTGTTCCCAACCCATGGTTCCCCCCTCTGACCATTTGTGACTCATGTTATGAGTTTTCAACGTTGACCACACACCGTGAAATCCGTTTGGTCATGGTTAGTGACGTATGCCTACTTTGGTTTGTTGCTATACATGGTTACCACGCCGTTTCACTACGAATCGAAGGTCTATGTGCTTTCTAGTTGATAGCTAGTGTTCCCAAACCATTCCTACCCCCTCTGAATATCTGTGACTCGTGTTGTGAGTTGTCAACATTGACCACATGAAGTGAAATTTTTTCGTCATGGTCAGTGACATATGCATACTTTGGATGGTCACTGTGCATTGAAGCCACATTGTGCCACTACATATTGAAGGTATTTGTACTTGCTAGTCGATAACTAGTATCCACAAACCATGATCTTCCACCCTGACCATTTGTGAGTCGTGTTATGAGTTGTCAAAGTTTACCACACTTAGTGACATTATTTGGTCATGGTTAGTGACATATGCCTACTTTGGCTGGTCATCGTGCATGGTCTCCACACCGTGCCACAATGTATTGAAGCCCCTTGTGCTTGCTATTTGATACCTGGTGTTCCCAAACCATTGTTTCCCCCTCTGACCATTTGTGACTCGTATTATGAGTTGTCAACGTTGACCACACACAGCGGATTTCTTTGGTCAAAGGCAGTACATATGCCTACTTTGGCCGGTCATTGTGCATGGTAGCCACACCGTGATACTACTAACTGAATTTCGTTGTACTTGGTACTTGAGAACCGATATTCCCATAGCATTGTTTCCTCTCCTGACCGTTTGTGACTCGTGTTATGGTTGGTCAATGTTGACCACCCACATTGAAATTCTCTGGTCATGGTCAGTGACATATGCATAGTTTGGTTGTTTGGTGTGCATATTAGCCACACCGTGCCACTACGTATTGAAGTTCTTTGTCGTTTCCAGTCGATTTATAGGGTTCCCAAACCATTGTCCCTCCCTCTGACCATTTGTGACTCGTGTTATGAGTTGTCAATGTTGATCACACATAGTGGACTTATTCGGTCGTAGTCAGTGACGTATGCATCCTTGGGTTGGTCACCGTGCACGCCAGCCATACCGTGCCACAGCTTGTTGAAGGTCTTTGTACTTGCTAGTTGATAACTAGTGTTCCCAACCCATTGTTTTCCCCTCTGACCATTTGTGACTCGTGTTATGCGTTTTCAGTGTTGACGACATGAAGTGAAATTTGTTGGTCATGGTTAGTGACACATGCATAATTTGGTTGGTCACTGTGCATTGAAGCCACACCGTGCCACTACATATTGAATGTATTTGTACTTGCTAGTCGATAACTATTCTTCACAAACCATTATCTTCCACCCTGACCATTTGTGACTCGTGTTATGAGTTGTCAAAGTTTACCACACTTAGTGACATTATTTGGTCATGGTCAGTGACATATGCCTACTTTGGTTGGTCATCGTGCATGGTCTCCACACCGTGCCACAACGTATTGAAGCCCCTTGTGCTTGCTATTTGATACCAGGTGTTCCCAAACCATTGCTTCCCCCTCAGACCATTTGCGACGCGTATTATGAATTGTCAACGTTGACCAAACACAATGGATTTCTTTGCTTAAAGGCAGTATATATGCCTACTTTGGTCGGTCATTGTGCATGGTAGCCACACCGTGCTACTACTGATTGACGGTCGTTGTACTTGGTAGTTGAGAACCAATAATCCCATAACATTGTTTCCTCTCCTGACTGTTTCTGACTCGTGTTATGGTTGGTCAATGTTGACCACCCATATTGAAAGTCTCTGGTCATGATCAGTGACATATGCCTAGTTTGGTTGTTTCGTGTGCATATTAGCCACACTGTGGCACTACGTATTGAAGTTCTTTGTCCTTTCTAGTCAATACATAGGCTTCCCAAACCATTGTCTCTCCCTCTGACCATTTGTGACTCGTGTTATGCGTTTTCAACGTTGACCACATTATGTGAAATTTGTTGGTCATGGTTAGTGACATATGCATACTTTGGTTGGTCACTGTGCATTGAAGCCACATTGTGCCACTACATATTGAAGGTATTTGTACTTGCTAGTCAATAACTATTCTTCACAAACCATAATCTTCCACCTTGACCATTTGTGACTCCTGTTATGAGTTATCAAAGTACCACACTTGGTGACATAATTTGGTCATGGTCAGTGACATATGCCTACTTTGGTTGGTCATCGTGCATGGTCTCCACACCGTGCCACAGCGTATTGATGCCCCTTGTGCTTGCTATTCGATAATTGGTGTTCCCAAACCATTGTTTCCCCCTGTGACCATTTGTGACTCGTATTATGAGTTGTCAACGTTGACCACACACAGCGGATTTCTTTGGTCAAAGGCAGTACATATGCCTAGTTTGGTCGGTCATTGTGCATAGTAGCCACACCGTGCTACTACTGACTGAAGGTCGTTGTACTTGGAGTTGAGAACCGATATTCCCATAGCATTGTTTCCTCTCCTGACCGTTTGTGACTCGTGTTATGGTTGGTCAACGTTGACCACCCTTATTGAAATTCTCTGGTCATGATCAGTGACATATGCATAGTTTGGTTGTTTGGTGTGCATATTAGCCACACCGTGCCAGTACGTATTGAAGTTATTTGTCCTTTCTAGTCAATACATAGGCTTCCCAAACCATTGTCTCTCCCTCTGATCATTTGTGACTCGTGTTATGATTTGTCAATGTTGACCACACATAGTGGACTTATTCGGTCGTAGTCATTGACGTATGCATCCTTTGGTTGGTCACTGTACACGCTAGCCATACCGTGCCACTGCTTGTTGAAGGTCTTTGTACTTGCTGGTTGATAACTAGTTTCCACAATCCATTGTTTCCCCCTCTGATTATTTGTGAATCGTGTTATGCGTTTTCAACGTTGACCACATGAAGTGAAATTTGTTGGTCATGGTTAGTGACATATGCATACTTTGGTTGGTCACTGTGCATTGTAGCCACATTGTGCCACTACATATTGAAGGTGTTTGTACTTGCTAGTCGATAACTAGTATTCACAAACCATTATCTACCATCCTGACCATTTGTGACTCGTGTTATTAGTTGTCAAAGTTTACCACACTTGCTAGTCAATAAATAGCAAAAGGTTTCTCCCTTTGACACCAGGTCGGTTTTTGTTGATTTGTTACGCGTAGGTGCCTTCACTGGAATACTCCCTCCCACCCTCCTAGAGGGATGTTCCATGGACAACCTGGATGACAGATTTGCGACCGCATTATGACACCCCCCCTACCCCCCCACGGCTTAGGCTCGAAGGTAGAGTTGAGGTATCACAACACGGCCGCCCCCCCCCCCAGGTCGCAAGCCTATTCTATATTGCGCGTACGAGGATTCAAACCTAGGACCTACCGCTCCAGAATCTAACTCTATGAGCACTAAACCCAACTCACACGGTGTTCATATGATGTCCAAATGACATTACAAGGGTTCCTTTGTGTAAAGGGCATTAAATAAGGGGGTGTAAGATTAGAGGGTAGTTTTCAAAATTACGAATGATAACAAAGTTAGTTTATTCATAAAGAATTGACGCAGACAGAATTTCAGATTTTGCAGCTTCGAGCTTGAATAACCTCTCAACCATTGCTCCGATTGACCAGCCGTAAGAAGGAAAGTTGAAAACACACAGTGAAACTCTTTTTATGATATTCAGTGACACAAGAATACTTTGGTTGGTCATTGTGCATGGTAGCCACACCGTGCCACCACTTATCAAAGGTCTTTGTGCTTGCTAGTCGATACCACGTATTCCCAACCCATTGTTTCTCCTTCTGCCCATTTTTTACTTGTATTATGAGTTGTAAACGTTGACCACACACACTAAACTTCTTTGGTCATGAG
>SZWC01015347.1:32029-46047 GCA_023375785.1 Penium margaritaceum | reverse complement strand
TTGTAGGTCGCCTTCAATAACTCCTTCACCCGCTCAACAACAGGTCGAGAGACATGATGAGTAGGTCGTCCACATAGATGAGGATCGTAGTGAAGGGAGTCCCAAGAGAAGTGATGACGAGCGGTGTGTCTACGGTGCACCGGATAAAGCTGTCCTTGAGAAGGATATGGCTGATCTGGATGTTCCAGCACCGAAGAGACTACTTGAGGCCGTAAAGGGCCTTCCGCAATCGCCAGACTCGGCCCGTCCTGTCATCAAAGCCAAGGAACTGGACCATTTAGACCTCCTCAACATCGAGAGCAACGTGAAGAAAGGCATTGCTGACCTCCATTTGGTGGAGCTCCCAACCATGCTGTGCGACCAGGCTGAAGAGCGGCTGGCTCATGGTGAACCGGCCAACCAAAGCAAAGTTCTTGTCGTAGTCAACTCCAGCAACCTGGGAGAAGCCCTTGGCCGTGAGCCGGACCTTGTACTTCTCAAGAGTGCCATCTGGACTCCACTTGTAGTGGAAAACCCACTTCGTCTCGATGGATTTGCGGCCAGGGAGAAGCGTCATGAGCTCGTACACTGCGTGCTCGTTGATCGCTGCAAGCTCCTTTCGATGGGGAACCTCCCATTGGTTTGCATTTGAAGCACCATGGACCTTGGGTAGGCACTGAGGGTTGAGTGCCAGTGGGGAAGACTATGCCGCCAGCACAAGGATGACGCAAAGTCCTGCAGGGACCCGGGCAAGAGTGGCAGAGACCGCACGGCGGTGCTCCTGGGAGATGAGAGCATAGCCAAGGGCTAAGCCAGGGTGGACGTCCTGAGAAACGAGGCCAAGGGCCGTCAGGCCAAGGAACTTGGTACCGGGCTCACCGCTCACAACACTGTGAGGGGAAGGAGGTGTGTTGATGGGTGTGTTGGAGGCTGGACGGGGGGCCCTGGTGCGAGACCTGGGAGAGGCAGTGGCTTACATGGCCGAAGGATGCCATCGGGAGCGCGGGTGTAGACCTGGTGCGCCGGGGTGCCGATGACAACAGATGGAGCCTGGCGAGGACGGGGTGGCAAGGCAGGAATAGGCACCGGCTTTGATGCCGGGGTGCCACTACACACAAACAGATCAATGGGTGTGGGTGCATCAGAGGCCGGAGGAGGTATAGTGGTCCCGCGTCCTATGGGGTCAGGTAGGGGATCAATCTGGGCTATTGGATCAGCGGATGAATCTGTCTCTGACGGGTGTGCGACATCACCGGCAGGGGAACTGGTCNGGACGGGGGGCCCTGGTGCGAGACCTGGGAGAGGCACTGGCTTACATGGCCGAAGGATGCCATCGGGAGCGCGGGTGTAGACCTGGTGCGCCGGGGTGCCGATGACAACAGATGGAGCCTGGCGAGGACGGGGTGGCAAGGCAGGAATAGGCACCGGCTTTGATGCCGGGGTGCCACTACACACAAACAGATCAATGGGTGTGGGTGCATCAGAGGCCGGAGGAGGTATAGTGGTCCCGCGTCCTATGGGGTCAGGTAGGGGATCAATCTGGGCTATTGGATCAGCGGATGAATCTGTCTCTGACGGGTGTGCAAAATCACCGGCAGGGGAACTGGTCAATGTGGAAGACGACAAGGGATGAACATTTGGGCCAGTCGTCACCGGGGTTGTGGGTACAGGGGGGCCGACTTGTGCAACAAGCATCTCCCCCACGAGATGACAACGACAGGATTTGAGAAGAGTTTGACTGGACAGGAGGGAGGTCACGATGGAAGAGATCCTAAAAAAATAGGGCATCGCATGAATCAATGATGCAATGCTGGACCAGGTCCTTGAAGCGCCAGGCCTTGGACTGAGGTGAAATGTTGACAAAGGTGCAAAGACGCTCGCGACGGGCAAGCTTGCCATCTCGTTTGTCCTCGACAAGTCAAACATTGGCTACACATCCCTAGACATGGGCAGGCCAAAGATCGGCCCGTTGGCAGCACCACAATACGTATGGGAGTGGCTTGGAGGGGAAGGGGACAATGGGAAACGTGATTCCACACCCTTGTCATGTAGGCCATGGCTTCAAAAAAGAAGCCATCGGTTCAACATGCATAGTACGGATAGCATCGGCCATGGTGCGGTTTCAACGCTCAAAGACACCATTGTATTGCGGTATCGCAGGGGTGGATATCTCATGACGGACTCCATGACTGGTGAGGTCGGCAGTCGTGTCTCCCATGTACTAGCCACCGTGGTTAGACCAAAAACGATGGAGGGTGCGACCACACTCGCGCTCTGTGGCGAGGTGTTAGGCACGGATGACAAAGGCCGCACTTCTATTCTAGCGGATACAAATGATGGGAGTAGTCATTCGTGAGGATAAGTGCATACTGGCGGCTGTCGACTACAGACGCGATCAGCGAAGGACCCATGAGGTCTGAGAGGAGGACGCAAGATAGGAGGATCGGTGCATTTTTCCTTGGGCGCAGTCGATGCACTCAGTGCAACAAGACCACTGGAAGGTGGAGGGATCAAGTTCGAGCGCAAGTTTGGTACAAAACATGCTATCAACAGCATCAGAGTGTACGTGGCAAAGGCAATGGTGGAAAAAGTGGGCATGTATGGAGGAGAGAACACTGGTGACAAAGACATGGGTAGTAATTGACAAGCGATGGGACACGGATGAAGGCAAATGGGTGAGGTGTTAGAGGTTGTCACGACTAACAACACGGAACATGACATGACGCAACGGGCGGAGTGAGAGAGTGCCGATGCCACAAGAATGTCGGATGTCCATGCTCATGAAGTCGAGAGCAGTGACACACAGGAGGCTGAGTTCCAAACAAGGCACATACATCACATCGATCACAAAGATGTCACCGGACGGGCCACAAAAGCGAATGACACCAATACCGCGGGCCGGCAAGATCTACCCGGATCCCATCCGAGCACTGTGAACATTATGAACGGGACCAAGCATACTAAACGCCTATCGTCGGGACGTCATGTGATGCGTGGCATTGACTTCGATGATCCATGTGTCATCACGGTCACGGACCGTGGTCGTGACATCATAATGAGCGACGAAATAGGACGCGAGAAGGGAGATGGAGGTCGCAAGCTGAGCAGACAAGACAGACATAGAATGATCACGTCAGTCATCCAACCATGCGACGTCATCCAAATCCAGCTCCAAAGAGCAACAGGCGGCTTTCCGAGATCACCTCGGAGGTCGGTCTCTGTCTGGCAGTGAGAAACCTCTCGGCTAGCAGGAACACAACTTGTACTTCTATGGGGAGGAGGTGCGATGTTGAGTTGTGTGCTGATGAAGCTTTGTAGCTGGCGGATTCCATTGGCAGAGTCAACGGGCACCACGGAATGCGGGGTCGCAGCTCCAGAAGGGGGCTACGAGCTCGATAGTGACTTAGGCTGGGGGTAGTATAGCGATTGCAACGGAGCATACTGCTGCTGCTGCTGTGGTGGTATGTACGGCTGTGGCTGTGGTGCAGCATACTACTGTTGCTACTGGTGATGGAGGAGAGATTGTGAAAGCTGCAATTGAGGCTGAATAGCCGGTTTTAGGGAGGAAGGGAATGTCATGGCGTAGGTGGTGGCCATAGTGCTGTTTGGGGAGAAAGTGCCTGTGGCAGCAGTGGAGGTACCAAGGCGGCATTCACGCTCATGGTGCATGGCGGCGACAATGCGGGCCACTTTATTGGGGATGGGGCTAAGCCCCTCGAGATGATAGTACTCTTACAAGAATGATCGCTTGCGAATCAAGCGGCCCCAGAGATGCCTCGCGACGGTCTCAAATGACTTCAAATCGATCAAGAATGAGAGAACCCGCTCTCATACGTGCGAAAGTAGATAAAATGGGGGCTTTTTGGAGTTTGGCTGTTCAATGGGGCAGAGATTATCGGTTACCTGAACGTCCTCCCGTTTCCGCCAACCTGATGGGCCTTGCTGCCTGGTTGAATTCCCATCGATGCACTTTATGTTGTTGTAGTGCTTCTTAGGATTTGCAATCGCATTCGGCGCCCGCCCACATTTTTACACGGAAGTTGGAAGATTATTGAGGTATGTCGGGTTCTATTTGAATGTTGATGTTTACCAGCTGACGTGGCCATAGTGTGTCTGCCACGAGATGATGCCACGGATAATAGATCGACGGACGTTGCTAGTCGACATCATGCACTTTTTTTGACAAAAAAGTGCAAGAATCCAAGATCGATGGAAGCAACACGATTCTTTCATCGGCTAAAGAAAGTGATCTGTCATCTAGCAAGTCGTTTTTTCCTTTCTTTACAAACCAATCTGGATTTCCTTCATTTGCGAGCATGCGCCACATTCTACATCGCAAGCGACCAAGAAAAAAAGTGTATGCTGTATTTGGAATATTCAACGAACTGTAAATTCGACCACAGATTTGTTTTTGCCCTGTCGTCTTGACCAAGGCCTACTTTCTCTCGCGTCGGACAAGATCAAAAGGCGGTCTCACCAGCAAAATCATTAAACGAGACCAACTCTTGCGTCACCGAGTCCGATACTCGCCAGTAGATGGGCTTAGATGGGGCACCTGTACCACCCATGCCCAGCAGTTGTGGCACGTCATGGTGGTACCACTAAGGGAAGACTGCTACCTTTTGCCCTTGTCCTTCCTTTCCTTCTTTCCCTTGCCCTTGGTGTTGCCTGAGGAGGGAGTGCCGGAGGAAGGGGTAGAGGAGCCGTCGGAAGTTGCAGCTACGATCGTGGAGGAGCTATCACGCTGAGGCTGTGTGTTCCTGCGAGCTTCCTCAACGCCGAGGAAGAGATCGTATGCCCAGGACATCAAAGTGCCTTGGAATGCGAGCACCTTGAGGATGGGGATGTCGTAGGGGACGAAGATGTTCGCGAACTCAGGGGTGGCACCATTCTTGATGGTGCGGAGGGCAGCAAGCGAGGGAGGCACAACTGTCTTGAGCCGATGCAAGAGATCCTACGTGCGGCACTAGTAGGTGGTAAATTTCTTTGAATCCTTCATACAAAGGGAGCTGACGTCCTTCAGGAGGCAAGGGACAGCTGCCTGGCCGGAGGCGCGATAAAGCCGCATCTTGTGTCACAAGCGCGCCGGGGCTTGGGGCTGGTGTCGTGAGCGACGTCACTAAGGAACGGCTCCAGGGTAATGCAATCGGCATCCGGTGTTACAAGGATGAGTGTGCGAACTGTACGGCCAGCCTCAAGCACCTGCTCCGGGACGGTGTCGTCATTTGGGAGAGTGTTGTATGGCCACAGATTCTCCCCATGTACCCAGATGTGGTAGAGTAGTTTGTAGGAAGGGAACTGCTCATCTCCGTCGAGTACAGGTGGAGGGGGCTCGAAGCCTATGTGCTGAGAGGAGCCAGCCGCACAGCTCCGGATTCTAGGAAATTGGTGATCGTCTGCTAATGTTACTGCTGCTGCACCTGCTGCTACGCTGCTGTTTGTGCTGCCAACAATAGAAGAGGGCCAGGTGAAGATGATGTTGGTTGCGGCAAGCATCTGGCGGAACTGATGAACCTGGCGCTGCAGGTCCGCTATAGGGTCTGTAGCGCAAGGGAGGGAAGGGTTCGTAGAGCTATCCTGCATGCCACTGGCATTATCATGACTGGGCATTGGTGTTTTTGCTTCTACTCCTGTTGCTTCAGGTGCTGCCGCAACTGCCTGAGCTCGTGTTGTTGTGGCGGTTGCTACTATCAATGCTACTAGTGCCGCTGTCGCTCCTTGCGGATGCTGTTGCAGCTGCCACTGCTGCTGCTACCCCAACTCTACTACTGCCACTAGTATTGCAATAGAGGCTGTTGGCGCAGTCAGCGTTGCTGCACACTGATGGTGGCGCTGCTGGCGCTGCTGTCGCTTCTGCCAATACTACCGCTACTACCACTAGTACTGCTGTTGCCGCTATTGCCGCTGCTGCTGCAGCTACTGCTGCAATGCTATGGCTTCCGGTGTCACTACCGCTGTTGTTGCGGCCAATGCTGCTACCACTGGTAATGCTGCTGCCGCTGCTGCTACTGCTACTGCCATTGCTACCGCTGCTGGTACCGCCGCTCCTGCTGCAGCTGCTGGTCCTCCTGTTATTGCTGTTGCTACCACTGCCACAACTGCTGCTGCTTGTCCTAAGCGACGGCTATTGTTTTTGTTTCTTTTTGTTTTTCTTCTTTTCTTGTTTCTTGTGTTTTGTGTTTTTTTCGTTGTGTTTTTCTTGTGTTCGTCCTCGCCGTGTCGGCCATGGGCTCATGGACGGTGGCTGGGTTGCAAGCGCTGTTGCGCGATAGCAGCGTGCAGCCCTGGCCGCTAACGTGACGGCCGCTTCTGTATAAGTCGGAACAGTGGTCATTGCTGCTTAGCTGCAGCCATAGCTGCTGCTACTACCATTTCCACCATTTCGGCTGCTGTTGCTACTGTCGCCGCTACTACGGCAGCTACTCCTCTGCTGCTGCTGCTACTGCAATCACAACCGCTGCTCCCGCTGCCACTACTACCGCTGCTGCTGTAGCAGTTGCTGCTGCTACTGCTTTTGCTGCTCCTGTTACTGATGCTGCTGTTACTGCTGCTGTTGTTACTGTTGCCGCAGCTGCTGCTGCTGGTCACTTAGTCCTCTGGTCAACGTTGCCATGTGCGTCATCCAAAACAGGTTGTCTGACATCACTGTTCTGGCCGCTCACCTCCCTGCGTCACATGTGGGGGTCAGGGCTGGCGGAAAAAATCCGGCAGCACTTCCCATAGCTCTGTGGCTGGTAGAAAAATTCTGACGCCGCCACCAGGCAGGATATTGTTGTTGAAAAAAAATCCGGCAGCACTTTCCTTGCACTGGTGCATATGGGAGGTTCGCCAGCGTAGTGAGAAACCTGTACGCCACTACTGTTGCTGCGTCTGCTACACTACGGCTCTGATACGGAAAAAGAAGCTATCCAGTGTGCAGGTTGAGGCAGCAGCGTTGTTCATGCAGTGTGCGAGAACCCACGCTCGTTGCTGGCCGCTATCGCTAAAGCTGAGTGACAACGGTTCTGCTGCCCCCTTAGTCTGTCGGAAGCAAAGAAGAGAAACCAGCGAGAGGACCAAAACACATCCGAAAATACAAATAAAAAGACCACACGAATCTCAATGGACACGTACAGACAAGATCCGTGTGCCAACAAAGACCACAATCTAAATCTTAGAGAAGCCACGACAAACACGTTACGACAAAACCACTACCGTACCGCGCCCACTGTCAACAAACTAGCGCTTCCAGTTTGCAGGGGTACTAGCGAGCCATAGAACAAAACATTAGGTAGACTAGAGCAGTATACTTCTTGCTTCTCTGTCATTCTCCTATCAATCAATAATTTTCCCTTCAATCAGCTCTCAGCCGTTTCCTCTTCTGCCACCAACTGCTTCGCCTCTCTCCTTTGCATCGCTGAGATCTGTAACCTGTGACTACCAACATAGCTCAAAAGTCTGACATGGTATCAGAGCAGTAGGTTCCCAGCCCTGGGAACCTGCCACCATGACTCCAGTACTCATCTTCGCAGTAGTAACGATCTACGCTACCTTGCATCTCCTTCATTTCTGCTCATCGCCAGAAGAAGGCAATGTGCTCCCCGAAGTCGCAACTACACCCTCCTCTTTCGATGTCGCTCAAGTCTCTATCCAAGATGGTGAACCGTCGCCACTGACGCTCCTCAAAACGTCTGACTCCCTCTACATTGAGCAAGTCCTTGATTCTGGGTGTGCTATTCATGCACTAAAAGACGTTGATATGACTACGCCACTGACATCACCAGTAACCATCACTGGTGCAACCAAGGGTATGACCTCCTTGTGCCGCTATTCAGCGACTCTCGCATCTCCAGCCACCCCAAGTGGACAGATTGGGGGTTATCACACTCCAGACCTCCGACACAACCTGCTCTCTGCCCATCAACTCCAGAAGGAGGGAGTAAACATCTTTTTCCCCGCCTACAGGTCTGAAGCCCGCCTGACAACTGCCGATAACAAACCACTGGCAACCTTCACTGTCCGCAAGAACCTCTACAGGCTGCAGATTCCACGGATAACTGCCATTTTTGCCATCGAAGCGGATGTACAACCTCCAGCTTGAAATTGTCGCAGTTTCTCTCATCCCCTCCTGTTGCACCACCATCATCTGGGAAATCCAAACTTCAATTTCCTTCTTTGTCTCCAAGCAAAAAACATGGTGAAATGGCTGCCGTCCCTTTCTCCCCTAACCCAACTTGCTGGACCACCGTGTACCGCCTGCAGCCTTGGAAAATTGAAAGCGTCCCCTCATCCTCCTCGAGTCGCACGTGCCAAAAAACCTCTTGACATCCTTCATATGGACCTTGTGGGACCCGTCCGGCCCACATCTCTTCAAGGATATGAGTACGTCCTCTCCATTGTGGATGACCATTCCCGTTTTGGCGCAACTATTCCTCTCAAGTCCACGGCCGACACAAAACCCGCCTTCATCAAGTGGTCCAAGTATCAAATGAGTCATCTCAACCGGTCCATTGGTAAATCTAGAAAGATAGAGGTGGAGAATTCCTCTCTCATGATCTTTATGAGTTCCTGACAGAACGCGGCATTGGACATGAGATGAGTGTACCAGAAGCACCAGAGCAAAATGGAGTGGCAGAAAGGCGCAACGGTGTCCTGGTTGCCCTCACTCGCACTCCTCTTTTGCATGCTGGGGCGCCAGAGACCTTTTGGACCTACGCACTCCGTTATGCCACCAGAGTTCACAACTACCATCCAGCCAAGCATCTACCTGATGTCACCACAGGTGAACTTTGGTTGGGGTACAAGCCTGATGTTTCCAAACTTCGAGTATGAGGTTCTACAGCCTAAGTTCTGATCAAAAAGGCTGGCAGAGCCAATGCTCATCTTTCTAAAGTAAGTCCTTGCGCCACACGACGCATGTTCGTCGGCTTCGCCCTCAACTCCTCTGTTGACCTTTTCTACGAGCCTGACCTAAAACGGGAAACCTGCAGCACCAATGTTCACTTCGATGAAATCACCCCCTTCTTTCGTCAATCCTCACTCATCTCAACTACCCCTCTCACCTGGACGTTGTTTCCAGAACAACCTGCGGCATCCTCACTGTCCTCATCCTCTCCTCCACCAGTCTCCTTCTCATCAACAGCAACCCCTCCAGGCGCATCAACCCCACCAATACTCTCTCCTGCACACACTCCCGTTCAACTACGACCGAGATCACTACCGCCCCTCACTCCTGATCCTGAATATGAAACCGTCTCTGAATACCCACCAACACTTGGCCATCCACTTCCCTCAGCAAAAGTTCCGTCAGCATCAGCACCATCTCCAGTAGCAGCAGAATCAGCCCCAACAACAACAACAGCAGAAACAGAAGGAGTAGCAGCAACACAAACAACAGCAGAACCAGTTCTCCGCCAATCAACCAGAAACTAAACAGCCGCCTCCACTGCCACATTCACGGACATGGATGGTGACCTTGACATCCAAGAAGATCTTCACATTGAGCTTCTCCGCACGTCATTCCTTCCCTCCGGGATTGCTGCCGGAGAAAGTCTCAACTCCCTTCGGCGACCAACTCCTCCCATAAACCCTCGACTCCCGTGCTACCCACGCATTCCCCTTCTTAGCACCACCATCCACACTGCCCCTGTTGCCACTCCCAGCACATACGAAGAAGCTGTGAGTGGACCTCATGCAGAACAATGGCGAGCTGCCATTGCCAATGAACTGGCCTCATTCAAGGCCACCTCCACCTACTCTGACGTTCCTTATCCACCACATCAATGTGGTTGCAGGAAAGTGGGTCTTTTGCGTCAAAACCCATCTGGGGAAACCCACAGAATTCAAGGCTCGCTATGTGGCAAAAGGGTTCTCACTGTGACACGGCGTAGACTTCTTTGACACCTTCTCTCCCACTGCCAAGCTGACCACTCTAATAGCCCTGCTGCACATTGTAGCCACTTAGGTCTTGGAACTGCATGCCATGGACGTGTCCATGGCCTTTCTTCAAAGAGATCTGCATGAGCCATATACCTGGCATGCCCTGAAGGATACACCCCAGACCAGCCCAACACTGTCTGGAAGGTACACCGACCAGTCTATGGTCTCAAGCAACTCTCCTTGACCTGGCTTCACAGTCTCCACTACAGATCCCAACTTGTTCCTCCGCTCAAGATAAGATGAATGGTTCTACATTCTGGCCTACGTGGATGATCTGGCTCTCGCCTCAAACAATCCCACAGCCCTTCAAGATTTGAAAACAACACTTCTTAGTTGCTTCATCATGAAGGATCTTGGAGAACTGACCCACTATCTGGGGATTGACATCAAGAGAGATCGACAAATGCGCCTCATTACTCTGTCTTAAGAGCCCTACACTGCTTCATGGCTGAAGCACTTTTGGCTTGAAAACAGCAATGGTGCACCTACCCCTACGATAATGAATCACAAACTCACAGCACCAGCATACACAGTCTCATCTCCTTCACCAGAACCCTACCCCGAGCTGGTGGGATCCCTGATGTATGCAATGGTCTGTACACGACCCGACCTTGCTTCTCCTCTCAGTGTGCTGTCACGGTACGTGGCTGATGGAAACTACAGTGCCCATCACTAGAAGGCCGCAAAGTGAGTACTTTGATACCTGGTAGAAACCGCATCCTTCTACCTCGAGCTTGGAGGAACGCAACCAATCACGCTCAAGGGATACATTGATTCCTCCTGGGCTGATGATCTAGCCCATCGCAAGTCGTCCAAGGGCTATGGCTTCCATCTTGGCTCCGGCTTGATCAGCTGGCGGTCAACCAGGTCCTCCTCTATCTCACTGTCTTCCTGTGAGGCAGGAACCATGGCCACTCAAGAAGCACTCTGGCTGAAGTACTTGCTTGAAGACCTTGGATACCCACAACCTCTCCCAGTTCTGTGGTGCGACAATCAAAGCACAATCGCTCTCACAGAAAATCCATTCTTTCATGCACGGACGAAGCCCATTGAGCTGCGCTACTTCTTCATCTGTGAGAAGGTGCAGGCAAAAGAACTCCTGGTCCAGCACGTGGCCTCAAAAGCCAATAGGGGAGAAATCTTTACCAAAGCCCTGGACCAGGCACAACATGCATCCCTGATACATCTTCTAGGTCTCAGGGACACCTGATGCTTCCACGCTGGTTGCCCTTCACGGGAGGTGCCGGAGATAAAGAGAAGAAACCAGTGAGAGGACAGGAACACATCCGGAAACACAAGTAAAAGGACCACACGAATCTCAACGGACACATACAGACAAGATCCGTGCGCCCACAAAGACCACGATCTAAAGCTCAGAGAAGCCGCGACAAACGCGCTACGGCAAAACCACCACCGCACGTCGCCCACTTTCAGCAAAGTTGCACTTCCAGTTCGCAGGGGTATTAACTATCCATAGAACACTACATTAGGTAGACTAAAGCAGTATACTTCTTACTTCCCTGTCATTTCCTATCAATGAATCATTTTTCCTTCAATCCGCTCTCAGCCTTTTCCTCTTCTGCCATCAACTGCTTCGCCTCTCTCCTTTGCATCGCTCAGATCTGTAACCTGTGACTGCCAACATAGCTCAAAAGTCTGACATACCGTACTGACTCGAACATTCGTTCACTTTTGGATTTCCATTTTATTGTTTGTTATATTCTCCTATTTTTTGGGCATTCTGAATTTTTGTGGTGCCCGTTCAATGGGGCAGTTCAATAAAGCAGGATTTTCCATTTTCGCTCACCGTTCAGGTCCGGGTGGTCGATTGAGTTTGGAACTTCAAACGAGTGCAGTTCTAAGTTGCGAATGTCGAGTGCGCCCGTGCGTGATTCGCTCAACGCCTCGGCGTGGAGCGGACTGTGCGCAGCCGTTGATTCCCCCTGTCCATATCCCACGTGGATTTGGGTCGCTGGAGACGGGCAGGGAAGGCCGAGTCGTCCTTCGGTGTAATTTTTATTTTTGGTTGAAGTGTGTTCCGTTCTTCTCGTCTCTGAAACCGGTTTTCAAAATAATTGTCTGAGCGACAATCTGGGAGTTTTTTTTTTCCCACAATGAATTTCAGAAGTGACTCGCTCAAACGATCAATATTTTTTTATCAAACGGATGGGAGAATGAAAAAAGATATTTTGAACGAATGTGCCCATCAGTACGGTAGTTTCCTGCACAAGAGTCTAAGTTTGAGAGCTCTCCCTTGTTACTCCAAAGTGCATGCGTCAGAGTTAGTGCCAGAACTTCAGCTGAAAGAAGCAATGACTGATTAGGAATGAAGAATGAGCAACTAACTGAGACCCCTCTCAGTTCTAGCCTCACCTCAGCTCTGTGAGGCTTGTTGCTTGGAAAGACAGCCAACCAGGAAAATCCTAGCATTGTCCTGTTTGGCAGAATTTCCTGTGTGATCCCTGCAAGACACCCGACGGCCCAAAACCCGGGCATTGTCTGTTTTGCCTGAAAACTGGACCATATGAAAACAACCACGCTGTGGATATAGTTGTGCAGTCAGAATCAGCTACGTGGAGTTATGGCTACCTGAACTCGGGCACCGGCTGCACTGCTCCTTAGAGGTATCTCTGACTACTGATGGCGTGACAGCCAATGGTTGCTACCAATGGAGCTGGCCACGTGAGGGTATCCTGTCAGAAGAAGGAGGAGGAGGAGAATTACATGCTTGGTTTCATGGCAATGCGTCCACTCCACCGAACAGTGTCCCGTCGGCGTCAACGTCCAGCTAGTCAGTCGCCTGCATGAGCATGTACACCAGCTGATAGGCACAGTATGAGTCAGTGAGGCACTGCACGGACAGAATAAAAACACAACAAAGAATCCATCAATCTGTGCTAGGTCTCCCGAGGTACCGGTACAAACCACCATGTACCCGGGTCTTGACCACAGGAAGAGTGCACAACCTGGCAGAGACAATGTGTGGCTAATCACCTTGGGGTCTCTTGGAGCACTGGTTCAAACAACCAAATGCCCGGGTCTCGACCGCGGAGAAAACTCTATCAAACATGCATGCATGAACTAGGCTGCTAGAATGCACCATACATGTCATAGAAGGAGTAATGTAGCTGATGAATAATCATCAACCTTAACTCTAGGAGGCCTCAACCTTAACCCTAGGAGGCTCTCAGTACACAAGACCATACGACAATTAGACAGCTCCAAGCCCATACACCAATACTCTCCTTGGACTGCAGGAGCTGTTAGCAAGGCACCAACAAGAAAGATACATCCACTCTCCCTCAATGAGGGAATCATGGGAACATGAACCCTAGTACCACTGTGCCCGGAGAACTGTGCTCCCCATGCATGTAGGAGGCTATAAAACTGTTTCTTATAGACAACAATACGTCCCCCCGTGGCTGAAAAGATACTGGGAAGAATGATCAAACAACGGCTTCACCTGAGAGTGGCTGTATTGGAGAGGGGAGGATGCAGCTAAAATGACTACCATGTCCATAAATCACTCATGCACGGTCTTACGCCTGTCACTCACCAACTCCAGAGTAGTACAAGATGAGTAGGTAAGTCTCACCTCACCTACATGGAGACTGCCAGTGATCCCAGCTGGCAGGGTCCTGGGTATCACCCTCATTGGACTTTGACGGTGTGGGAGTACAAAAGACGTTGCCGAATGCTCCATGGTCAGGAGAGGAGATAGAGGCTTGATCCCTCACATGTGGTAGCTTCCAGATGGTCCAATCATCAGAATCTGGAGCTGTGTGTGCCGAGGAGATGGTGCTAGAAGCTCCTGGAATGGAGGATGAAGACAGAGCAGGATCTGTGTGTGTAGAGTGCACTCCTACAGACGGTACATTAAGTGCACGCTTGAATGTGCGCAGGTGCTCCTCTACTACAACCAACTCACCCTGGAGATGAGAGGCACGATCAATTTCTTGCTCTGTTGTTTCGCGTGATTGCCGACCGACAAGTCCGTTGATCAACAAGCTCATTGATTGGCGAGCCTGTCAATTGTCAAGCTTGTCCGAGAAAATACGAGATTGCTCGCTTCCAAGCAAATATATACACACACACACACACACACACACACACACACACAC
>SZWC01015347.1:20259-31841 GCA_023375785.1 Penium margaritaceum | reverse complement strand
CACACACACACACACACACACACACACACATATGTATTAGTTGGCCAATATCTCCTTGGCGCACCAACACCCATCTTGGGTAAACCCAGATGCGCTTTTGCAAGGCCACGTTTCCTGTTCTTATGCCAGTCCATTAAACTTTATTTCTTCTTTTTTTGTTTTTTGTTTTCAGTTGTCCTTTCTCTTTTTGCTCCTTGCTCGAGACCCGGGCATCCGGGGCTTGTCCCGGTGCCATGGGGAGACCACTCCTGGGAGACAGCTTTTAGGTCTTGTCTTTTGTTTTTTTTTCACTCCCTTTCTTACGGTCGAGATCCTTGCACGTGGGAGTCTGACCCCGTGCAATGGAAGACCACTGTCGTCATGATGTCGGTTGTTCCACCGCCCGTGCCGACATCCTCGGCAGTAGAGATGCCCCACCCAGGGTGGCACTGACTTCCGTCGGCGTACTACCCTACCCTTTCTGGACTGCCTTCTCCATTCTACATCCCTCCACCGTGGCTCCAGCCAGGAGCTCCATCTTCCTCTCCTCTGCTGACTTGGTCAGTTCACGAGTTGGGCCGCTTCAGCCTCCACATTCCCTTCCCGTCCTCTGCCTCCGGATATTCTCTCTAGTGTGAGTTTGGCTGTCGAGTGTGGGGGTCACCGTTGTTGGTCAGATGGAGCTCTTCGAGGCGCGCCGAGTGGTGGGACTTGGTCGCCTGTGGAGTGGATTGATCATTGGCAGTCCTTCACCATGCTGCGTCTTCTTGTTGCAATTTCTAGTCATACGGAGCACTCTACTGCATTTGTTTGTAGTGCCACATCGTGTCATGTGTGCGCTTCTTCTTGTGTATTAAGTGGCTTCTTAATCATAAATTCTGGAGCCACTCATAAGATGATGTTGTCTTGTATCACATTTGTCACATTGGGGCCCAACAGTGACATACGCTTCGTCCGCACTGGCTCTGGCCAGATGCTACCAGTTTAGGGCATTGGTGTTGTTTGTTCTGTTGGTCCGTCGGGTGACGTATTCTTGCCTGATGTTGTCTTTGTCCCTGCGCTTGAGGTCAACTTGCTGTCTGTCACTACCTTGGATGATCAAGGCATGGACTTTTTTTTCATCTTGTGGCATCGGCACTGTGTCACTAAAGTCATTTGGCCATCTTGGTCTTCGCGTTCTACATTGTGACAAGTCGTATCGTGTGTCCTTGTTTTCACCATCTTCCACAACTACTGCCACAGCGCATGTACATGTTGCTCCCTCGCTTTTGTTGGCCTGAGGGTGAGTGTGCACCCTGGAGGGTCCCTAGCAGGGGCTGGTTCACACCACCAACTCTTCTTGGAGAGACTGAAACTGTGGAGGCAACTAGTTCCAAGGATGGCAGAAAACTTGTCAGAGATTGAGGCAATAGTTTTGGCCTGAATTGAATGGGAATGTACTCTTTTTCAAGGCTCACAAGCAGTGGTATTTTATAGCCACTGATTTAAGCTTTCCAGAACACCAAAGCATGCCAGATTTGAAGCTTCCTAGCAGATTCTATGGCTTCTAGAGTGTCTATTGGTAGGCTATCCTTTTTCCCACCTAGGAAGGCATCCCTTCCCTCCTCTAGAAGCTTCTGCCCCTTCCTAGATTCCTCAGCTTGCTTCTAGTAGGAGGGAAGGTGTCCAGAAGACTTAGACACTTCTAGATGCCTTGTAGGACGAGTCATCCCTTCTAGAAGGTGTGCCACCTTCATGGACCCTCTCCTGGCCTTCTAGAAACTTAAAGAGGAACTCTAGAGGTTGAGCTAGCTTCCTAGCATCTATATTCCACCTCCCTTGAGGCAGGGCAGAATTTCATCTTGTGGGACTTAAACCCGGGCCCCTACCTCTAGAGGTGGACACCATTAACCACTAAGCCACTACGGTTTGTCTTTTTCGTGTTCCTTTTTGGAGTCACTCCTGCCATGGTGAGGAGCATCACTCCAACAATCTCCCCCTTGCGCATCGCCCATGGCAGTCGTCCATGCTCAACCTACAACTGAGGAGCCTTTCTCCTCATGGGAGGCAAGCTTACATTTTATTGCTCCCTCCTACTCAGCCCCATCCTTCTGGTGCAGTGCCTCCTTCATGCTCCTCTTGCGTGAAGAAGGCTTGTACGAACCTAGTCCAGATGCCCTTGTCGGCATCGTACCTTTTGGTCTTTCTTCGCACACGGCTGCTCGTGCGGGGCTCTTGAGGTGATTGTTGTTGTTGCTGTCCCCTTTTGGCGCCATCCTCTCCAAGCACCTGCTCCCCCTCTCTTGGGGACCTTGAAGAGATCAGTCGACTCCCCGCCTCCACGTCCATCTCTGGTGCTTTGGATTATTCATCCGAACTGGCCGGAACAAAATCTGCCGGTCGCCCATCCCTTGGGCGATCCTCTCCGGCTGGTACTACTGAGACCTCACCCTCATTCACGTCCTCCGGTGTCTCCCCCTCAAGGAGTGGCATCCACTCGCCCCTCTTTGAGAGACCTGCCCCCTTGACTGTCCAACGGCTTTTCTCGTCGAACGTGACGTCGCGAATCCGCACAAACTGCTGCCTCCTTGGGTCAAAGAGCTGTTACGCCTTGCTTCCGCTCTCATATCCAAGGAAAATACACCGGTGGGTACGCGGGTCCAGCTTGCTCCGTCCCTCACTTGCCTGCACCATTGCATGTGCAACACAACCAAACGTGCGGAGGTGACCCACCGCCGGCTTCCTCCCGCTGCACACCTCTTGTGGCGTCTTCCACGCCTCGCTCTCCTTGTCCTTCAAGGGCTTTGTCGGTGTAAGATTCATGATGTACACTGCTGTCCTTGCCGCCTCCACCCAATACCGCTGTGTAAGGCTAGCGTCGCTCAACATGGATCGCACCATGTTATGGATTGTGCGATTCGCTCTCTCTACGATGCCATTCTGTTGTGGGGAGTGTGGAGTTGTTTTCTGCCACACAATCCCCTTGCTCTTCATCCATCCAAGGCACCCCGCATATTCACCGCCGTTGTCACTCCGGAACGCCTTCACCTTCAACTCTGTTTGCCGCTCCGCATCTGCCACAAACTCCTGCATGCACGCAAGGACCTCGCTCTTCCGCTTCAATGGGTAAAGGTAGAGTTTCCGGCTGTGGTCATCGGTGAAGGTGAGGAAGTAGCGAGCTCCGCCGATGGAGCTCTCAAGCGGTCCACACACATCTGTGCGTACCACGGCCAGTTTTGTTGATGCACGCGTCCCCTTGGTGACAAACGGGTGCCGAGTTGATTTGCCAATGATGCATGGCTCACACACAGTCTCCTTGGTTCCATCAAGGTCGCTGATTTGGAGACCCCGCACCACTTCCCTCTCAGCCATCTCCTTCACAGTTGATGGAGAAATGTGGCAGAGTCGGCAGTGCCATAGGTCCAGGTCTCCTCCATCCTTTGTTGTAAGATTGGCGGCGTTGGACCCCGCCCGGCTGCTGAGGATCTTCGCGCATAGCAGGTACAAGTCGTCCTCCCTCTTGGCACGGGCAATCACCTCACCTTTGCCCTCTTTGCGGATGACGGCCTCCTTCTTTGTGAAGAGCACCTCAAGTCCCTTGTCGGTAAGGTGGCTGACGGAGAGCAGGTTTGCCGCAAAGTTGGGCATATGCAGCACATTGTGGATTGTGCTCGTGACAGGTTTGCCATCCACAATTGACTCAATGCGGACGTTACCCTCACCAGCGGCCACCTCTGTTTTTCCATTAGCCACCGTCATGGGTTTCTCCAAGGCGCCGTAGGTGAAGAATGCCGGCTTGTTGCATTGCGTGTGGCGGCCTGATCCGGAGTCAATGACGGCAACTCCCGGATCCTTCAAGTTGGTGGAGTTGTAGGGCGTGCTCATCTTTCTTCCCGCCCCGTTGCGAATAATCTGTTTTCTTCTTGGGACAGTTGCACGCATAGTGGCCCTCCTTGCCACAATTGAAGCACTCCCCCTTTTGTCACCCTTTTTGGTGCCCCGTTTGGCACCCTTCCACTTGTCACCTCGGCCTCCACTTTGAGGATGAACCGTGTAAGCTGAACTTGCTGCTGCTGCTGCACTCTCTCGACCGCCACGTTGCATCCATTCATTGCGCACGTACTCAGCAACCTTCGGGTACTTCAACTCGTCGGAAGGCCAGCCACCAAGGACTGTGATCATGGGACTCCAACTGTCCGGCAAGGCCAGAAGGAGGATCATAGCTTGCAACTGAGAGTCGACCTCCCAACCAGTGGCTACACACTCCGTTGCGAGCGACTCAATCTGCTGCATGATCTCCATGACGTTGTCGCCTTCATTGGCTCGGAGGGTGACGAACCATTTGAAGATGAAGAGCTGATTGGCAAGGTTGCTTGAGTGGTAGATGGAGCATAGTTTTGACCATGCTTCTGCGGCCAGGGTGCATCCTTGGATGTGCCCAAGTTGTGGCGGGCATAACGCGGACACAAGGAGCGCCAACGCCTTTTTGTTGCGCTTCTTGTATGCCTCCTTCACCTCAGTCATTGCAGTCTCCGGCGGAGCAATCTCATCACCTTTTACGAGCTCAAGAAATCTCTTGTCATCAAGAAAGACCTCAAACTGCCACCTCCACAAGGCAAAGCATGTCCCATCAAACTTAAGGACAGCGCGACTGCTCTCTTGCTCGCAGGTTGCCATGTCTTGCTGGTGGAAGCGTGAAATCAAGCTGGCTTTGAACCCCTTAGAGGCGTGGGCCCATAACCCTTTGTTGGCATGAGGGTGAGTGTGCACCCTGGAGGGTCCCTAGCAGTGGCTTGTTCACACCACCAACTCTTCTTGGAGAGACTGAAACTGTGGAGGCAACTAGTTCCAAGGATGGCAGAAAACTGGTCAGAGATTGAGGCAACATTTTTGGCCTGAATTTACTGGGAATGTACTGTTTTTCAAGGCTCACAAGCAGTAGCATGTTATAACCACTGATCTATGCTTTCCAGAACACCAAAGCATGCCAGATTTGAAGCTTCCTAGCAGATTCTATGGCTTCTAGAGTGTCTATTGGTAGGCTGTCCTTTTTCCCACCTAGGAAGGCATCCCTTCCCTCCTCTAGAAGCTTCTGCCCCTTCCTAGATTCTTCAGCTTGCTTATAGTAGGAGGGAAGGTGTCCAGAAGACTTAGACACTTTTAGATGCCTTGTAGGACAAGTCNGCTTTCCAGAACACCAAAGCATGCCAGATTTGAAGCTTCCTAGCAGATTCTATGGCTTCTAGAGTGTCTATTGGTAGGCTGTCCTTTTTCCCACCTAGGAAGGCATCCCTTCCCTCCTCTAGAAGCTTCTGCCCCTTCCTAGATTCTTCAGCTTGCTTATAGTAGGAGGGAAGGTGTCCAGAAGACTTAGACACTTTTAGATGCCTTGTAGGACAAGTCACCCCTTCTAGAAGGTGTGCCACCTTCCTGGACCCTCTCCTGGCCGTCTAGAAACTTGAAGAGGAACTCTAGAGGTTGAGCTAGCTTCCTAGCATCTGTTTTCCACCTCCCTTGAGGCAGGGCAGGATGACATCTTGTGGGACTTGAACCCGGGCCCCTGCCTCTAGAGGTGGACACCATTAACCACTAAGCTACTACGGCTTATCTTTTTGGTGGCGCAAAGTCGAGAAAGACACACGGAACAGCTTTAGGATCGATTTTGGACGTGTTTTTCTGAGAGCGTTGTCGTTTGTTGAGAAGGACATAAGCAGTCGAACCCCAAACACGAAGGTTGGAGATATCGGGTTTGGACCCTGTCCATGCTTCTACGGGAGTGCAGTTGGCAAGGAGAGAGGAGGGGTAGAAATTGTGCACGTGTGAAGTGTAGAGGAGAGCGTACGTCCAGTAGTCGCGAGGGGCGGCGGAATGGGCAAGAAGGGTGCGGACAATGTTGAGAAGGGTCTGGTTACAATGCTCAGCCACTCCGTTTTGTTCAGGAGATTCTGGGACCGTCATTTTATGATCAATGCCGCAGCTGGCGCAGTAATCTGCAAGAACACGGGACAGAAATTCACCGCCACGATTGGACCACAGATGGCCGATGGAGCGGCCAAAACGGGCAGAAGCTTGGTTGGCCCAAGTGATGAAGGCAGTGTGAGCGTCAGATTTGGAGCGGAGAGGGATGGCCACGCCAAACCGAGAGTGATTGTCGACAATCGTGAGAAAGAATGAGTGGTTCGTGTGGGATATGGGGTGAATAGGACCGACAAGATCAAGGTGGACAATATCAAGAGGCCGAGGAGCACGAGAGGGCTTGGGAGGGTGAGAAGCTGCACAAAGTTTGCCTTGAACGCAAGCGGTACAAGGTGGTGCAGACAGAGGTAGGAGAGGAGGAAGTTGCGGAAGTCCGAGGACCATGTTGTGAGAGGATAGTTTATGCAAAGCGGTGAAATTGGGGTGACAAAGACGATGAGGATGGAGGATGAGAGGGTGGGAGAGATTGCGACATGGACAAGAAACAGCGGTGGTTTTCGTGAGTGCATAAGGATGCGTGATGCGAGGCACACAGACACGGTAGAGTTTATTGTGAAGGTGAAAGGTGGCAAGATGAAGACCAGTTGAGGTTGAGAGATGGGCATGAGTGCCAAACGCAGGAAAATGGACGTGCACTCCTTCTTGTTGTAGCTTGGGGACTGAAAGGAGGTTTGTGCGAAGTGAAGGAAGGTGGAGGCCAGTGACCTGACCATGAATGGAGGCTGGAGAGGCAAGAGTTGCACGAGCGCGACACTCAACAACCATGTCCGTAGTGGCACCGGAAACAGGAACTGGGGACTGGAGAGGAGTGGTGCTGTTTGCATCCTTGAGAGAATGTGAGATAGCTCCACAATCAAGGGTTTGCTCCATGAAAGATTCGGAAATCAAAGTGGGGGAGGGAGAGGACAAGGGGTAGATGTCGAATCCGGTTTCATCGGCGGTGTACATTGTGGCAACACTTGCATCGGGAGGGATGCGAGTGGCGAGAGTATTCAAGCTAGGTGTGGATACAGGTGTCACACTACCACGTTCGAGTGCTCCGAAATGGCTTGCATGAGCCTTGCGCGCCTCAGCACGCCAGTTCGGTCTTTCAGCATAGGTCTTGCCGGGATGTTGGGCAAGCCACTGGTCTGTCTTGAAATGGTCGCAGGCACCTTGAGGGTGGTTGCGTCCACCACAAACCTTGCTTGCTTGGGGCCCTGAGAGTGGCTTGTACAGACAGGGAGGGAACTTGTTGGGCCCTGTAGTAAGATGAACCCGAGGAGAGGATGAGGTCGGCAGCGCTGAGGAGGGGAGAGGGGCATGAAGCACAGCAGCTAGGGCTGCCGGCTGGTGCATCTTCGTGTTGTAGTCTTGTTCAGCGGCTGCAAGCTTCGGAGAGATGTTGTTGACTGTCAGTTCTGTGACAGGAAGTTGAAGAAGCATTTGGCAGATCACCTCGAAGCGAGAAGGAAGGCCGTGGATGATGCCCGCACACACCACAGCTTTAGGAAGGTCAATGCTCATTGCTTTGAGATTTGCAGCAACATAGCCACCTATGTCGGGAAAGGTGTCGAATGGGACATGGAAGAGGGAGACAGTTTTGATGCCGCAAGAGATTGAAGTACAAGCATCAAAGCACTCCTTGAGGTAGTTCCAAACTGCCTTGGCACTTTTACCGATTGCTTGAATGTCGTTGTGTATGGCAGAGTCACAGGTTGCCAAGAGAGACATGAGAGCGTTGTCATCGGCAAACTCCCACTTCTCGTGGTCTGAGCTGTCCTTGGCAGGTTTGACGCCACTGCCCACACCTGTGATGATTTTGTGGAGAAAAACACCATCGATGTGGGTCGTTTTGAATTACACAGAGATGTTAAAGGCCCACAGCTTGTAGTTGTTGGTGCCGTCGCGTTTGGTGGTGAGCTTAGGGATTCCAACAAGGGCGCCGGTGACAGCTGCAACTGAGGCCATGTTGAAATGGAGGGTGGTGTTGAGGGAGATGTGAAGGACAGAGATGAGTTGGTTGGCAAGCAGAATACCACATAGGATGAAACGTAGAGAGGACTCCTTGTGATGGAGGCAAGGGTGAAAAACCCTTGCCCTGATGAGGGAGGCAACGCAGAAGTTGCTAAGGCGGCCCTGAGATCAGTGTCTGCGCTCTGGTACCATGTCTGAAAGAACGTGGAACTTCTGAATGAGTGATTGATGAATGAGCCCAAGTGGGCTGATATACTCAGCACAGAGAGGGGAATGATCTGCTAACTACGCACACTACAACAATCTCTAATCTGCCACCTAGGCGGATCCTTGCAATCCATGTTGCTTACATGTTAGATTGCATATCTTATTGCAATCACAGTAAAACTGTGATTGTAGTTAGGGAGAGCTGAACTGGACTTCTCATGATTAAATGGCCTAGTGAAGACCACTGGGCCACAGTCAGACAATGGCCTCAAAGGCAAACAGTGGAGGGAGGCCAGACTCGATAAGAAGAGTGCGAACACCGTCAGCACGAGTATGGTTCCAGTGTTGCAACACTCTGTTTTGCTGTGGTGTGTATGGATCAGAGTGCTCTAGACACACCCCTTGAGACTGGAGGAAATGAGCCATGGGATCCATGAAATTCCCACCATGGTCGAAGCAAAATGCTAACAGCTTACGCTGACATGCACGCTCAGCATGGAGAAGCCAAGACTCGATCATTGGCCCAAGACCAGTTTTCTGTCGAAGGGCAAAGATCCAGTAAAAACGGTAGAAGTCATCCTTGAGACAGAAGACGTACCTATCGACATCTCCCAAATACTCATCAGAGAGAGGTTCCATGATGTCCCCATGGACAAGAGCAAGGGGGTGCGATGTGCGAGATTCGGAGAAAGGAAAGAAAAGGACGGGCGACGCGGCTTGCCTTGAGCGCAATCAAGGCAGTCAGCATTGCAAAGTGTAGGGAATGTGTCAGGGTCAAGATCAACAGCAGGGTGATGATGCAAGAGGATATCGATGGCGGCAGTATGTACATGACACAAGCGGCGATGGAGAAAACTTGTGTGCACAGGGGAAAGCTGTTGGAGTGATGCTCCTCACCATGGCAGGAGTGACTCCAAAAAGGAACACACTCTCCTAGGTATCTTTTTCTTGACCCTACAACCGGCCAAGAGATGTGCAGTGTGGATGTTTGCTTCAACGAAACCCGTCTCTTTTTTGTCCACCAACAGTCTGACCCCCCGCCCCTTGACTGGGTGCACTTCGGCCTCTCTCCCTCCACCCTGCCACAAGTCTCCTCACCATCATCCTCCCCTCCCCTTTCTTATGCCCCTTCAATGCCTCCTGCTAATGACCCTTCCACTCCACTTTCGTCCACATCTGCAGCTGCTCCACCCCCACCTCCTCCGCTTCCTCTCTTCCCCCCTCCCACTCTTCCCAACCTGCCCTCCTCTGATTTCTCTTTTCCACCCTCTCTNAGAGGATATCGATGGCGGCAGTATGTACATGACACAAGCGGCGATGGAGAAAACTTGTGTGCACAGGGGAAAGCTGTTGGAGTGATGCTCCCCACCATGGCAGGAGTGACTCCAAAAAGGAACACACTCTCCTAGGTATCTTTTTCTTGACCCTACAACCGGTCAAGAGATGTGGAGTGTGGATGTTTGCTTCAACGAAACCCGTCCCTATTTTGTCCACCAACAGTCCGACCCCCCGCCCCTTGACTGGGTGCACTTCGGCCTTGCTCCCTCCACCCTGCCACAAGTCTCCTCACCATCATCCTCCCCTCCCCTTTCCTATGCCCCTTCAACGCCTCCTGCTAATGACCCTTCCACTCCACTTTCGTCCACATCTGCAGCTGCTCCACCCCCACCTCCTCCGCTTCCTCTCTTCCCCCCTCCCACTCTTCCCAACCTGCCCTCCTCTGATTTCTCTTTTCCACCCTCTCCCCGTCCATCTCCCGCAGACTCCTCCCCCTCATCCGCTCCTCCACCTCCGCCTCCACCTCCGCCTCCGCATCCGCCTCCTCAACCCTCTCCCTCCTCCTCCTCCCCTCCACCTCCCCCCACATTACGACGTTCTGAACGCATCCTTGCCAAACAGCTTCTCCGCTCCCATGGGTCTTCCTCTTGTCCCTCTCTTCCTCGTCTACCTTGAGGGGGTAATCTTGCTCTTCAAGAAGATAGACAAGAAGAGGTTGTAAACATGCTCGCCACACACACTCCCCTACCTTGCTGGCTTGCCATGGGTCCTTTGGCATCTGACCTCACGCCCACCAATCTCCCTCGCCTCTCTCGCGCTCCACACACCAACCAACACGCCATTCTCAGCACCACAGTTCACAAACAGCAACAGATTCCAGTGCCAACAACTTTTGAAGAAGCCATGGCTGGTCCACATGCAAAGGAGTGGAGAAGAGCAATTGAGAGTGAGCTCCATGCATTTCAAGCGACCAACACCTACATTGAGGAGCCAAGACCCTCCACAACAAACGTCGTCAAATGGATGTGGCTCTTTCGCGTGAAAATGTTCTCAGCAAACCTGTCGAGTTCAAAGTGCGCTATGTCGCAAAGGGGTCTCTCAAAAGAAAGGCATCGACTTCTTTGAAACCTACTCTCCAACAGCCAAGTTAACTACGTTTAGAGCTCTCCTCCACATCGTTGCATCACGTGACATGGAGTTACATGCAATGGACATATCAACTGCCTTCCTCCAAGGCGATCTTCATGAGACCATCTACCTTGAGTGTCCGAAGGGCTACCACTCGTCCTCTCCAAACAACGTTTGGTGCCTCCAACGGCCAGTCTATGGCCTAAAGCAGTCACCCCGAGAGTGGCATGCAAAGCTTCGAAACACTCTCATCAACCTTGGCTTTCATCCATCCCAATCTGATGCAAGTCTCTTCCTTCGCAAATCCACATCCAGTTGCTACATTCTTGCATACATTGACGACATGACGCTTGCATTAGACAACCTTGATGAGCTCACTTCCCTCAAGAAAGCACTCATACAACGCTTTCAAATGAAAGCATTGCATGAGTGAACTCACACAGTACCTCGGCATGGAGGTGCATCGTGACCGAGCAGCGCGCACCATCACTCTTTCCCAAGAATCGTATGTCAACTCAATTCTCACTCGCTTTGGACATGAAGCATGCAATGGCATGAAAACTCCAATGGCAGCCGATCACAACCTCATTGCACCGGCTGTTCCGACAACTCAGCCCTCCTCTCAAACTTATCCTGAACCTGTGGGCTCCCTCATGTACGCTATGGTCTGCACTCGATCAGACCTTGCATATCCACTCAGTGTTCTTTCTCGCTTTGTCACCCAAGAACGGTTTTCAGATACACATTGGAAGGCTGCCAAGAGAGTCCTTTGGTACCTTCAAGCAACAAAGACCTATGGACTCACGCTCAATGGTACCAACCCCATCTTCCTACAAGGCTTCACCGACTCTTCCTGGGCAGGCGATCAAGCTGATCGCCGCTCCACCCAAGGCTATGCTTTCCACCTTGGTTCAGGACTCATCAGTTGGCGCTCCACCCTCTCCTCCTCAGTCTCTCTCTCTCTCTCTCTCTCTCTCTCTCTCTCTCTCTCTCTCTCTCTCTCTCTCTTGTCGTGTGAAGCAGAATTATATGCCGGCACCATGGCTGCACAAGAGGCAAAGTGGCTTCGCCACTTACTC
>SZWC01015347.1:5784-16417 GCA_023375785.1 Penium margaritaceum | reverse complement strand
GTGTGCGTGTGTGTGTGTGTGTGTGTGTGTGTGTGTGTAGTGGTTTGGACACTTGTCATCAAAATACACCTACCTCTAATGACAAATTGCTCCAGTGTCCCAAATTCCCAAACCGTGTTCTGCATCACAAATCCTACCCACTCACCATCCACGTTCCATTCAGCAAAACATAAACCACCCACTCGCTGGAGCCTCCTCCCTCCGGCAACGCGCTCAGCTCCATCGGCAGGCCTCCTCGGCGTTTGGGACGCCAGCAGTCACGGCCACTGTAGATGCTGTCTACATGCACCCAGTGTTGTTTCTGGCTGTGTCATCACGTCTGCAGCATCATGCTCTCCCTAGGGTCCAGGTCTCTTCCAGTGTGGCACTGTTTGGCATCATTGACTGTCGTAGGTGCTTCCTGGGTTCGGGCAGCCATAACTCCTCGCTGCTATTTTTATAGCTGATTCTGACCGCATGACTGCGTTTGCAGCGTTGGCATTATGGTATGGTCCAGTTTTCAGGCAAAACGGACGTGTCCGGGTTTTGGGCTGTCGGGCGTCTGGCAGGGCTCACCGAGAAAACCTTGCCTGCCACAAAATAGGTCTGGGACTATTTTGTGATTGGCTGGTTAGCTGAGTACCAAGTTCTACACTAGTGGGGAGTAGCTAGAATCTGGAGGGGTCTCCCATTGTTGCTCATTCTTCATTCCTAATCGGTTACTTTCAGTTTCCAGGTGCTTTCTGGCGCTAACATTGGCGCGCACATTTCTGAGGAGCAAACCCAGAGCTTCCAGACTTAGTCTCTGGAGCAGTAAAATGAGGGGGCAGCAGACTTAAGCAACGAGCGTGGAAGCCCGCACGCTGCATCAACAACGCTGCTGCCCCAACTTGCTGCCTAGAGACTAAGTGTGGAAGCTCTGGGTTTGTTACTGAGAAATGCGTGCACTAGTGTTAGCGCCAGAAAGCAGTTGGAAACTGAAAGTAACTGATTAGGAATGAAGAATGAGCAACAATGGGAGACCCCTCCAAGTTTTAGCTCCCCCCCACTAGTGTAGAACTTGTTACTCAGCTAACCAGCCAATTGGAAAATAGTCCTAGACCTATTTTCTGGCAGGCAGGGTTTTCTCGATGAGTCCTGCCAGACGCCCGATAGCCCAAAACCCAGGCGTCGTCCGTTTTGCCTGAAAACTGGACCATACCATGATACCGACACTGTGAACCCAGTCATGTAGTCCGAATTAGCTAGAAAAAAAATAGCAAAGAGTTATGGCAGTGCCTACCACAGTCAATGATGCCAAACATTGCCACACTGCAAGAGACGTGGACCCTAGGCAGAGCATGATCCTATAGACGCAATGGCACAACCAGAAAGAACATAGGGTGCATTTAGACAGCATCTCTGGTGGCCGTGACCACTGGCGGCCCGACCGCTGAGGAGGCTTGCCGATGGAGCTCAGCGCATCCCCAGAGGGAGGAGGCTCCAGCGAATTGTGAGTAGACCTCAGTGTGCGTCAACTCCACTGAACGACACTCAAGTAGTGTCGAGTCTCGCCGTTAGTCATGTGCATGCCAATGTACACAAGCCTGGAGGACACAACAGAATACAATGAGTGATGCACGAAAAACAACACTCCCCAATAACTCACAGGCGTAGTGCACATGTGCAAGCAGAGTCATAGTCAACAACCAGACTCCCCCAGGGCACGCTGAGACGGAGGCATGGACAAAGAGAGTTACTCACGGACGCACGCCTACCAAACTCACAGCCTTCTTGAACGAGTCGCGCTTCAGTGCCTCGGTCAAGAAGTCAGCCAGCTGGCGTGCTGTCTCAACCCACACGATGCTGATGCTACCGTGATGCAACAACGAACGCACATAGTGATACTCAACGTTGATGTGCTTTGTGCGTCTGTGATGCACGCCGTCATTGTCGGCGATGGCCATGGCACTCTCATGTCATAATGCAACGTGATGGATGCGACAGACTGACACAACTTGGACTTCAGACAACGCAACCACACACTCTCACACACGCTTGAGCTAAGGGTGACGTACTCAGCCTTCGCACTGCTACGTGTAATGCAACTCAACTTGCCACTCCGCCAGGACACAGCTGTACTGCTAATCAGAAAGATCGAACCTATGCGAATCTTATCGGGACTGCCGGTCTAGCCTACCGCGACAACAGACAACTGGCGGCGGAACATGAGACCTCGCCGAGGAGTCAAGACGACATAGCGCAATACTCGGATCGCGGCCTCGTAGTGGAGGTGACGCGGCTCCTGAGAAACCTGGGCCAGGAGGTTGACGGTGAACGCGATGTCTGGGCGTCATCGCCAAGAACATCAGTGACCCGATGACTCGCAGATACGTGGTCTCGTCTACTGGCTCCCCCACAACAGCAGGTTCAGGACTCTTCAGCTTCACCTGGCCATCAGGTGACATGGGTTAAGATGCACTTGGCACGAGTGGCAGGTTCTCGACAAAGCGGGTGGACTGAGTTTGCACATAGGCTGCATGGTGGATGTGTAGGACGCCCTGGGAGCGATCATGCTGGAGCTGCATACCCAGGAAGACTCGGGCAGATCCAAGATTCTTCATTTGATAGGCGACGTGTAGGAAGTCCTTGATACAATAGATGGCAGTCGTGTCTGGCGACGCGATCACGAGATTTTCAACGTAAACCAGGACAGCAGCGAGAGTCCGGCCTCGCGGATTGACAAACAGTGTGGGGACAACAGTGCTGCGCTGGAGGCCGTCGCGCAGGAGCGTGCTGCTGATCTCCTGGTTCCAGCACCGAGGTGACTGCTTCAGGCCACAGAGGGCCTTTCGCAACTGCCACACTCTCCCTGTGCTATCATTGAAGCCTGGGGGCTGCACCATGTAGAGCTCCTCACCCTCCAGTGAGCCATGGACAAAAGCGTTGCTCACGTCCATCTGATGCAGGTCCCACCCATGTTGGGCAACCAAGCTAAAGAGCACACGGCAAGTGGAGAACTGGCCAACTGGGACAAAGATCTGGTGGTAATCGACCCCGGGGATGTGGGCGAACCCCTTGGCTGTGAGTTGGGCCTTGTACTTGTCCAAGGACCCGTCGGGCTTCCACTTGCTCTGAAAGACCCACTTGGCGCCGATGGCCTTCCGACCTGGAGGAAGGTCGACGAGGTCATACACGTAGTGCTGTCGGCTAGGAGCAAGCTCATCGGTGGGTGCACGCAACGTCCGAGTGTGCGGCCTCAGGAGAGGCTTGTGCCTCGCGCAGGGTGGCTGGGTCCTCCGGGCATGCTGTGGAGCGGACTGAGAAAGCGTGTGCATATCGAGCTCCAGTTGGGATGCGCGTGAGTGTAGCCACGACAGCGTGCCGATGCTTGTGATGAAGCATGGCGTAGCCTAGTGCAGAACCCGGGTGAAGGTCTGCAATGATGGTCGAAGTGGTCAGGTCAAGGGCCTTGGTGCCATGATCCCGACTCACGACCGTGGGAGTGGAGGAGACACATGGAGCCATAGGGGGTAGAGGTGCCACGGAGCGTTGTGCGACGATCTGCATGCTCACCGACGGTCTGGGTCGGAGGCTACTGCCTGGGCAACGTGTGTAGTGTGGTAGGGCAGGAGATGGCACTAAGTCCGATGGGCCAACAGAGGCAGACGGGGCTGCTGGCCAAAGGAGGCCAGCGGGAGCAACTGGGGTTGCTGGTTCGGAGGGGCCAGCGGGTGCGACTGGGGCTACCGGCCCGGAGGGGCTAGTGGACGCGAGTGGGGCTACCAGCCCGGAGGGGCCAGTGGGCACCACCGGGGCTGCTGGCTCGGAGGGGCCAGTGGACGCGACTGGGGCTGTAGGCCTGGATGGGCCAAAGGAGGCGACCGGGGCTACGGGCTCAGAGGGATTGAGTGTTGTGTCACCCGGAAGCGGCAAGACGGAGGCGGACTCACCGCTCTCCCACGCGAAGAGAGGGACACGGACGAGCCGGAGCGAATGAGGTCGCGGGGAAACAGGTCCTCGAAGAAGAGGGCATTGCGGGACTTGACGAAGCAGAGCCGGGATGGATCCCAAAAGCATTAGGCCTTGGACTGACGAGAGACACCAAGGAAGGTGCACGGACGTCCGCAGGGGGCAAGCTTGCTATCATGCTGCGATGCGGACAGCCACACAATGGCCACGCAACCCTAGAAGCGAGTCAGGCGGAGGTCAGCGCGCTGACCGCACCAGTGCTGGTACGGCGTGGACTGGTGGGGAAGCGGACCAAGGGGAATCCGGTTCTAGACCCATGCCATGTAGGTCATGGATTCAAAGTAGATTCTATCGGAGAGACCAAACTTGACCCTCATGGTACGAACGGCGTCGGCCATGTTACGGTTCCACCACTCAGAGAAGCCGTTCTGGGCGGGCGTGTATGGCGCGGAAGTCTCGTGGTGGATACCACGGGAGGCAAGAAAGGTCATGGTCTCACCCATGTACTCTCCAACACGATCGGAGCAAAAGCGACGAAGAGACCAACCACACTCGCGCTTGGCAAGGACAAGCCAGTCCTGGATGTTGCGGGCGACGTCGCTATTCTGCCGAAGGCAGAAGATCTAACAGTAGCAAGAGTAGTCATCAGTAAGGGTGAGGGCATAGCGGCCATGCTCTCTGATGGAATCGGTGGGGAGAGGGCCCATGACATCGGGGTGGACTAGGTCAAGAGGGGCAAATGAACGGGAGGAGGACATATGGTATGTGGATTGGTGCTTCTTGCCCTGAGTGCAATCAATGCACTCTGTGGGGCATGGGAGAGGGAAAGTCTCCGTGTCAAGGCCCTTGGCCGGCTGGGTGCGGAGCATGCTATCTACGGCAGCAGAGTAAACGTGGCAAAGGCGGCATTGCAAGAGGCGGGTGTGCTGTGAAGAGAGCATGCTGGTGAAAAACACATGGCCTCTGGCGGCCGACGGGGAGGGGACAGAAGGAGAGGAGGATAGACGGGGTACATGCCACAGGTTGCCACGTGCGGTGGCGTGCTGGACGACAAGACCGGACGGACACAACGACACAGTGCCAACACCACGCGAGTGCACAACCACCATGCTCATGCGGTCAAGGGCTGAAACGGAAAGGAGGCTAAGCTCAAGACCGGGGACGAAGAGGACATAGGTGGAAAAAAAAACACCTACATGATCACGGAAACGAACGACGCGGACGCCGCGGAGAGGTAACACGTGTCCGGAGCTTGTCCAGACACCGGAGACATCGCCAACAGGACCGAGCATACTAAAGGCCTCGTGGGAGGCCGTCATGTGATGCGTGGCCCTGGATTCGATGATCCAGGTCTCAGCAGGGTCCCAGACCAGGGTCGCCAGAACGCTAATGGTCACATGGTAGCAAGCAAGAGACGCGGACGTGGTGGAAGGGGACACGAACTGAGACTGCCAATCGTCAAGCCACGCAACGTCATCACGGAAGGGGGTAGAGGAGACCACAAAAGACAACGAGACAGACGAGGATTTGAGACACAACCACATCTCAGTCGCAGTCATGCAGTGTTGGACAGGAGAGCAGGAGGTGATGCAACTCACACTTCTCTGGGGGGGAGGGCGAGGCAGGCCGAGCTGGAGCGTAATGAACTGCTCCAGCTGACGCTCGCGGGAGGGCAGCCCGGGAGTGTAGACCGAGTGTGGAGTGAGGGCACCGAAGCCCGGGTAGGACGGCTGTGCGGGTGAAGGAAATGGAGGCATCGACGGTTGTGGATGGTGTTGTTACAGAGCTGGCATCGGCTGGACCGGTGGAGCTGTCAGAGTGGTGTAGCTGCTGGACGAGACCGAGGCGTCAAAGCCGGCAACAGCTACGTTGGCATAGGCAAGACGGCGCTTCCGCTGGCAACGCATGGTGGTGATGACGCGCACCTTGTCCGTCGGTAGAGGGCACGTGTACCAACCGTGCCCGGGCTGGCCACAGTTGTGGCAGACCGAGCCAACACCGCTAGACCCGGTCGACGGCTGCTGCTACTGTTGCTGTTGACCCTTGCACTTCTTGTTCTGACGCTTCTTCTTCCCCGGCGACGAGGAGCTGGTGGAGGTAGCGGCGGCGGGGGAAGCGATGGCCATGGAAGTGATGGCAGCGGAGGCGAGAGCCTCCGTGCGCTGGATTCGGGACTCCAGACGAGCTTCCTCAATCCAGAGGAAGAGCTCGTATGCCCAAGGCATGACGGTGCCCTGGGCCGCCATGTTGGAGAGGACGTCCTGGGAATAGTGAACGAAGACGTCCATGTACACGTTAGTGGCATCGCACTTAATGGTGAGGGGCGCGGCCACAGAGGGTGGGGCAGGGGTGCCAAGGCGACGAAGGATGTCCTCCGCCCGCTGCCAATAGGCGGTGACTATCTCAGTCTCCCCCATGTGCAGGGAGTTGAACTCCTGTAGCAGACGGCTGGTCTCAGCCTCGCAGGATAGGCGATGGGGACGAGTGAGGACATGCCACGCGGCTGCACGGCCTGGGGTGGCACGAGCGGTGAAGTCGCCAAGGAAAGGTTGTAGGGCAAGGCGGGAAGCCGGAGGGGCAACGGGGACGAGGGCACGTGCGGCGCGACCAGCGTCATACAACTGGTCGGCCTGGGTGGAGTCATATGGGAGGGTGTAGTATGACCACAAGCCCTCATCCTGCGCCCAGATCCGGAAGCTTAGCTCCCAGCTCCGGAACTGCTCGTCGGCCTGAAGCAACTGGGGAGGCGTCTCAAAGTCTTGCCTACGGCCGGCGCCCGGAGAAGGGCCAAGGACGGAGGTCACCGTCTGCCACTGGCGCTGAGTCTGCGGCTACGTAAGGTAATACGTGGCAGTTGACACTGCGGGGTTGGCGTGCCCTGGAGGAATGAATGGTGGCAGCGCACTAGTGGCACTCTAGGAGGCCAATGGCTGCAGCGCTGCAACCTGCTGCGTCAAAGCGGCGAGCTATTGCTGAATAGAAGCCATGGGGTCAGGGTTGCCGCCAACGATACCAGAGGGCTGCTACTGTCGCTGCTGCTTATGTTGCTGCTACTGTTGTTGTAGCTGCTACAAGAAAGGGGGGCTGGGGGTCCCCCCAGCAAAGGAGGGCCCCTCCCCAGACGGGTTGTTAGCCATAATGGGTTATAGTGCCCCTCTTCCTTTGTTTTTTTTCTCCTTCTTGTGTGCTGATGATGTCGGTAGTGACGTCAGCCTAGGATGGGTGACGTCAGCAGGTGCTACTACGGTATGTGCAGGGCTACTGCTTTGTTTTTTTTTGTTGATGACGTCAGTAGTGACGCCGGCACTGATGTCAGCAGACGACTGATGATGTCAGCAGCGGTTGTTGATGGAGCCGTAGCCGCGTGGCTGTTGCCGCTGTTGCTGCTGCTGCTTCTACCGCTGCTACTACTACTGTTGATGCTACTGCCTCCGCTGCTATTGTTGCTACTGTTGTTGCTATTGCTGTGACTAGCAAGATGGGGATTTCTTTGTTTTCTTTTTCTTTTTCATTTTCACTCGTCACAGCGAGCTCGCTGCTCGCTATGAGCGATGAGCCACGAGCAGCAAGCTCGCTGCTCCGTGCTTGCTGCTCGCTGCGAGTAGCGAGCTCGTTGCAAGAACCTCGCTACTAGCTGCGAGTAACGGGCTACGGGCAGCTGTGGCTGCTGCTAGTGCTCGCTACTGTTGCTTCCGTTGCTGCTGATGCTGCTGCCGCCGGCTGTTGCTGCTATGAGCTAATGCGAGTTGCGCCTGCTGCTGGCTGCTACTTGGTGCTGCCGCTGCTGCTGCGGGATGCTGCTGTTGCGAGCTGTTGTGAGCTGCTACTATTGCCGGCTGTTGTTGCGCTCAACTCATGCTGGCTGCTGCTGCTACTGCTTGCTGTTGCTGCAAGCTGATGCTACTGCTGCGAGCAGCTGCTGTGAGTCACACCTGGATGACGTCGCAGCCTGCGTCATTGCCAGCAACTGGCTGATGTGGCCTGCCGCTCACCTCCTCGCGTCAAGCGTGGGGGTCAGTGCTGCTGGAAAAAATCCGGTAGCATTTCCCCTGGCCAAGTGGCCGTGCAAAAAATTCCTACACCGCCACCAGGCGGGTCAATGCTGCCACAAAAAATCCGGTGGCATTTCCCCTGCACTGGCGGGTATGGAGGTCCACTGGCGTTGTCTGGCACCACTACGACAGTCTTCTGCTGCTAATGCTACGCTCTGGCTCTGATACCAAAATGGAAAGGCTAGGCTGCAAGTTGGGGCAGCTACGTTGTTGATGCAGCATGCGGGCTTCCACGCTCGTTGCTTAAGTCAGCTGCCCCCTCAGTCTGCTGCTCTAGAGACTAAGTCTAGAAGCTCTGGGTTTGTTACTCAAAATGCGCGCGCCAATGTTAGTGCAGAAAGCAGCTGGAAACTGAAAGTAACTGATTAGGAATGAAGAATGAGCAACAAAGGGAGACCCCTCCAAGTTCTAGTTCCCCCCACAAGTGTAGAGCTTGTTACTCAGCTAACTAGCTAATGAGAAAATAGTCATGGACCTACTTTCTGGCAAGCAGGGTTTTCTCGGCGAAACCCGCCAGACCCGGGCGTCGTCCGTTTTGCCTGAGAATTGGACCATACCATAACACCAACGCTGCGAAAGCAGTCCTGTGGTCATAATTAGCTAGAAAAATAGCATCAAGGAGTTATGGCTGCCCGAACCCAGGCAGTACCTACGACAGTCAATGATGCCAAACAGTGCCACATTGCGAGAGACGTGTACATCATCGTAGGCAGATGATGATGCTGCAGACGCAATGTCACTGCCAGAAACAGCACTGGGTGCATGTAGACATCATCTGCAGTGGCCGTGCCCACCGACGGCCCGATCGCCGAGGAGGCGTGCCAATGGAGCTAAGCGCGTCGCCGGAGGGAGGAGGCTCTAGCGAACTGTGACTAGATCTCAGCGTGCGTTGGCTCCACCGAACGACACTCCAGCAGCGTTGAGTCTCGTCGTCAGTCATCTGCACGCCGAGTTACACAAGCCGGGAGGACACAACAGAGTACAATGGGAGATGGACGAAAAACAACACCACTTACGTAGTGCACCGCGTAATTGCATAGTACTCCTCATTGTATAGATGTACGGTAAACATGCCCACTCAGAAATAGGGAAACCCATAAGTTTGCCGGAAATTGTAAGGGGTACATGCACGGATACCCTCGAAATTCGATTTTGATTATGCCCTACCTGGCAATCTGAAGAATATTGATATCTTATCCGGAGTGCAGAAGAATTTCACTCCCCTACCCATTGGTCTTAGAAATCAACACTTTACCCGCGAAGAGCGAGAAATTGTAGCATGTTGACGTAACATGCAATGAAGCGTCGACATGCTGTCGTCGACAGTTTCGTTGCACATTCTCAAACCCATCTTTCAAGGGGTTTGTGATTTTTTTATTGGGGATTTCTGTGTGGTCTGCATGGGTTGTCCAAGACTCCCCATGTGTTGAAAGGGGAACTTGCTAGGCCCCGATACTGCTGGGATTAGCAGGAGCGTAAAAAAAAAAAACTCGAAAAACCTAAATATAATTCGGATTAGGGTTTGAATAAGGTTTTAATGTAAAAGATTTGGGTTTTTCGAGTTGGGAAAAGAAGCAAAATGAGCGTTTGCACTTGATCTCGAAAACAAGCCTTTTCGCTCGATCGCTATCGAGCTATGAGCTCTTTTTTTTGAACACGCAAAACCCCTAATTTGATGTAGGGGTTTACACGCGGGCGGGCCCGCGCAAAAAATAAAAAAACCTAGATCAAAGTAGGGCATTTGCGTGTCGAAAAAAAAACATAGAGCTCATCGCTCGATCCCGATTCTCACATGGGAGTGAGAATTGCGAGGGGGGTCGACATGCTTGATCTCTCTTTGCTCAATCAGCAGCGCATGCCGCTGATCGAGCATGATGAAGTATGTGGGTAAGGCAGTTCTCTTTTTTATTGGTGGTCAGGGAATTAACAAAATGTTTTCTCTGGGTAGGGCTTTACCAACCCCCTTGTGGATTGGGTAAAAGCGTCATTATGCCCAATTTCTAGGGGCAAATGGGCGAAGGAAAGAGCAGGCTTGAGACCTCTGCGCCGAAGTGTCTGCATCCTCCTCTGCAAAGGGAGGAAACCGAAAGGAGAGTCGAAAGGAGGGAGGAAGTGAAGGGAGCTTTGCAGGAGAGAGTAGGACGGAGTCGACGAGAGGGTGAGTGCAGTGTGAGTCGAAGCCACATACTCTGGATGGCCGCGCTCAAGGCGTGGGCCGACGACCGCGGTGGGGTCGGCAACAGAGGCAGCGGCGGCACCCCGCCCAAATCTCATGGCTTTGCCAGGAGCAGCAGCAGAAGCAGCAGCAGCGGCGGCGGTGGCAGCGGCAGCGGCGGATCCATCCCCTCTGACGACGAAGCGGCTGCGGGCAACGGCGTCAGGAGCACGGCTGTCGGCGCTGGCAGCGACAGCGGCAACGGCGGCGTTGGCGGCGGCGGCGCAGACAGGCTCTCTCTGCGAAACGCCGTCATCCTCTTTCTGACGTTCCTTTTAATCGAAGAGACGTGCTTCGCAATCGGAAGAAGATGGGTGGTAGACGGTGAGAGCGTCCTACTCCCCCCTTCCCTCATCCAGCAGCTCCTTTCCCTTTCTCCCACCCTTGCCGGTCCCCTTGTCCAACTCTCCTACCGGCTCTCCTTTCCCTCGGAGCG
>SZWC01015346.1:37772-49971 GCA_023375785.1 Penium margaritaceum | reverse complement strand
CCCCCCCCCCCCCCCCCCCCCCCCGGTTTACCATCAAACTCTACGTCACTCAGTCCATTCTTGCCTGACAACTGTAGGTCTGGATCAGCGGGCACGAAACATGTCCACAAACGACTAGCCAGCTGTTTGCACATGTCGGCGTTCGGCACACGCAAGCAGGTTGCGTGGAGCGAAAAAAAATACTGGGAGTTAATTTACGCGAAGTAGATTCAGTTGTTTACGCAATGAATGACGTGAAAGTGTGACCATGATAGTTTGTTTTGAATTTTTTTTACGTAAATTGTATTTTCGATGTTCTCGTTGACTCTCCACGACTGTTCCTAGACAGAGTGTCGCACACTAGATCTGCCGGCGTTTCTGTGCTGACAGTTCCAGTGCGCGATTGGTTGTTACAGCCTTGGCACACGTGGCAGGGTTCACTGGAGAAAAAAGGCGAGACTCATACTGCGGTACGAGATTCTTGTACCGATCTCGCGCGACACATGACGTGTCTCAGTCTCGTCTCGTCTCGCGCGAGATAGATCGAGATTGTCTCGTGTCGTGCGGTACGAGAAAACGAGACGAGAAGAAATCGAGACGAGCGAGATCAAGACCCGTCTCGATCTCGATTTAACATCATTACATCTTGCTATGCCATGTTGGGGAACAACACGTCTTGAATGGCGCTGAACACTTCCAATCAGCTGCACTGCATGATGATCTTTCGCCTTTATCTTTAACGTACCAACGTGTTTTCATGCAAACATAGATTTTAATTGACACTACAGGCTGGAAGGAGGCGGGCGGGGGGGGGGGGGGGGGGGGGGGGGGGGGGGGGNGGGGGTGGTGGGGAGGAGGGGATGACATTCTTGTCCTTCAAGAAATTGTCAATCATCTGCATGGACATGGCAATCAAATATGATGTAAATCCATAGTGGTTCACACATGATTTTTTTTTGCTGACGTTTCCGGGTTGCGTGGGGTACATGATTGGTTGTCCACTTTGGTTTTTAGGTGCCTATGTCAGGCCAAATTGTGCCTCATGAATAGGTTAGCTCGGTTGGATCGCCGTCGGCATTTTCGCTGTCAGCAGCTTAAATGGAAACTACACTAGAGCGCAGGCTGGGGCAGTGGCGGTGTTGATGCAGCGTGCGGGCTTCCACGCAAGTTGCTTAGTCTGCTGCCCCCTCAGTTTGCTGCTCTAGAGTCCAAGTCCGAGTGCTCTGGGTTTGTTACTCAGAAACGCGCGCGCCAGTGTTCGCGTCAGAAAGCAGCTGAAAACTGGAAGTAACTAATTAGGAGTGAAGAATGAGCAAAAATGGGAGACCTCTCCAAATTCTAGCTCCCTCCCACTAGTGTAGATTTTGTTACTCAGCTAACCAGTCAATCAGAAAATAGTCCTAGACCTATTTTCTGGCAGGCAGGGTTTTCTCGGTGAGCCCTGCCAGACGCACGACAGCCCAAAACCCGGGCGTCGTCCGTTTTGCCTGAAAACTGGACCATACCATAATACTGACGCTGCAAACGCAGTCGTGCGGTCAGAATCAGCTAGAAAAATAGCAACAAAGAGTTATGGCTGCCCGAACCTAGGCAGTGTCTACGACGGTCCATAATGCCAAACAGTGCCACACAGCAAGAGACATGGACCCTAGGCATAGTATGATNTCTAGCTCCCCCCCACTAGTGTAGAACTTGTTACTCAGCTAACCAGCCAATCAGAAAATAGTCCTAGACCTATTTTCTGGCAGGCAGGGTTTTCTCGGTGAGCCCTGCCAGACGCCCGACAGCCCAAAACCCGGGCGTCGTCCGTTTTGCCTGAAAACTGGACCATACCATAATACTGACGCTGCAAACGCAGTCGTGCGGTCAGAATCAGCTAGAAAAATAGCAACAAAGAGTTATGGCTGCCCGAACCTAGGCAGTGTCTACGACGGTCCATAATGCCAAACAGTGCCACACAGCAAGAGACATGGACCCTAGGCATAGTATGATGTTGCAGACGCAATGGCACAGTCAGAACCAGTGCTGGGTGCATGCAGACAGCATCTGCTTTGGCAGTGACCGCTGGCTACCCGACCGCCGAGGAGGTCTACCGTTGGAGCTAATCACGTCGCCGGAGGGAGGAGGCTCCAGCAAACTGCGAGTAGGCCTCAGCGTGTGTCGGCTCCACCGGACGACACTCCAGCAGCGTCCAGTCTTGCCGTCAGTCATCTGCACGCCGATGTACACAAGCCGGGAGGACACAACAGAGCACAATGACAGATGCGTAAAAACCAACACTCCCCCATGACTCATTGGCGTAGTGCACATGTGCGGGCAGAGACACAGTCAACAACCAAACTCCCTCAGGGCAGACAGAGATGCACACAGGGACAAAGAGATCCACTCACGGACGCACGCCAACCAAACTCACAGCCTTCTTGAACGAGTCGCGCTTCAGTACCTTGGTCAAGAAGTCAGCCAGCTGTCGTGCTGTCTCAACCCACACAATGCTGATGTTGCCGTCATGGAACAACGAACGCACATAGTGATACTCAATGTTGATGTGCTTTGTGCGTGTGTGATGCACGCTGTCATTGTCGACGATGGCCATGGCACTCTCATTGTCACAATGCAACGTGATGGATGCGACGGACTGACGCAACTCGGACAACAGACGACGTAACCACACACTCTCACACACGCCTGAGCCAAGGGCCACGTACTCAGCCTCACTAGTGCTCCGTGCGATGCACCCCTGCTTGCCACTGCGACAGGACACAGCCGTGCCGCCGATCACAAAGATCTAGCCTGTATGGCTCTTACCGTCTAGGCTGCCGGCCCAGTCACTGTCGGTGTAGCCCACCGCGATGAAAGACGGCTGGCGGCGGAACATGAGACCTCGCCAAGGAGTCGAGACGACGTAGCGCAGTACTCGAATCGCGGCCTTGAAGTGGAGGTGACGCGGTTTCTGAGAAAACTGAGCCTGGAGGTTGACGGTGAACGCAATGTCTGGGCGCGTCGTCGTCGCCAGGAACATTAGTGACCCGATGACTCGTAGATACGTGGTCACGTCAACTGGCTCCCCCACAACGGCTAGGTCAGGACTCTTCAGCTTCACCTTGCCATCAGGTGACATGGGTGAAGATGCGCTAGGCACGAGTGGCAGGTCCTCAGCAAAGCGAGTGGACAGGGTCTGCACATAGGCACCCTGGTGGACGTGCAAGATGCCCTGGGAGCGGTCATGCTCGAACTCCATGCCCAGGAAGACTCGGGCAGACCCGAGATCCTTCATCTGGTAGGTGGTGTGCAACAGGTCCTTGACACGCTGGACGGCACCCATGTCAGGCGACGCAATGAGGAGATCGTCGACGTAGACCAGGATAGCGGCGAGGGTCTGGCCTCGCCGGCTGACGAACAGTGCGGGGTCAACGGTACTGCGTTGAAGGCCACCGCGAAGGAGCGTGCTGTTGATCTCATGGTTCCAGCACCGAGGCGACTGTTTCAGGCTGTAGAGGGCCTTCCGCAGCCGCAGACCCCGCACAGTTCCATCGTCGAAGCCTGGAGGCTACACCATGTAGAGCTCCTCACCCTCCAATGAACCATGGAGGAAGGCGTTACTCACGTCCATCTGATGCAGCTCCCACCCATGCTGGGCACCAAGACTGAAGAGCGCTTGGCTCGTGGAGAATCGGCCAAATGGGGCAAAGATCTGGTCGTAATCGACCCCAGGGACCTGAGCAAACCCCTTGGCTGTGGGGCGGGCCTTGTACTTGTGCAAGGACCCGTCAGGCTTCCATTTGCGCCAAAAGACCCACTTGGCAACGATGGCTTTTCGACCTGGAGGAAGGTCAACGAGGTCATACACGTGGTGCTGCTGGATAGCAGCGAGCTCGTCAACGCAGGCAACATCCCAGTGTGCGGCCTCAGGAGAGGCTCGAGCCTTGCACAGGGTGGCTGGGTCCTCCGGGCGTGATGTGGAGCGGACTGAGAGAGCGTGTGCGTCTCGAGCTCCAAGTGGGATATGTGTGAGTGCAACCATGATAGCATGCCGATGCTCGTGATGAAGCATGGCGTAGCCCAGTGCAGAGCCAGGGTGAAGGTCTGCAATGACAACCGAAGGAGTCAGGCTGAGGACCTTGGTGCAAGGGTCCCTACTCACGACTGTAGGAATGGAAGAGACACGTGGAGCGACAGGGGGCCGAGACGCCACAGGGCGAGGTGCTACGGACTGCACGCTAACCGACGGCCTGGGTCGGAGGCTGCCGCCTGGGCCACGTGTGTAGCGCGGCAGGGCAGGAGATGGCACCGGGTCTGACGGGCTGGCGGAGGCAGACGGGGCTGCTGGGCCGGAGGGACCAGTGGACGCAACTGGGGCTGCTGGCCCGGAGGGGCGAGCGGACGCGACTAGGGCCGCCGGCCCGGAGGGGCCAGCAGGTGCAACTGGGACGGCTGGCCCAGAGGGGCCAGCGGACGCGACTGGGACCGCTGGCCCGAAGGGGCCAGCGAGCACGACTTGGGCGGCTGGCCCGGAGGGGCCACTGGACACGACTGGGACGGCTGGCCCAGAGGGGCCAGTGGTCGCGTCTGGTGCGCCCGCCGGCCCGAAGGGGCGAGCGGGCGCATCTGGGGCTAGCGGCCCGGAGGGACAAGCGGGCGCGACTGGAGCGGCTGGCCCGGAGGGACCAGCAGACGCGACCGGGGCTGCTGGCTCGGTGGCGCCAGCGGGCACGACATGGGCTACTGGCTCGGAGGGACTAAGTGATGTGCCACCCGGAAGCGGCAAGACGGAGGACGGACTCACCACTCCCCTACGCGACGGGAGGGACACCGACGAGTCGGAGCGAACGAGATCGTGCGAAAACAGCTCTTCAAAGAAGAGAGCATCGCGGGACTCGACAATGTAGTGTCGGGAGGGATCCCAAAAGCGCCAAGCCTTGGACTGACGAGAGACACCGAGAAAGGTACAAGGACGCCCGTGGGGGGCGAGCTTACCGCCCTGCTGCGAGGCGGGCAGCCACACAATGGCCACGCAACTCACCACGTGAGCAGGGCCGAGGTCGGCTCGCTGACCGCACCAGTTCTGGTACGGCGTGGACTGGCGAGGAAGGGGTCCATGAGGAATCCAGTTCCAGACCCATGTCATGTATGCCATGGCTTCAAAGTAGAAGCCATCGGAGAGGCCAGACTCAACCCGCATGGTGCGGACGACGTTGACCATGGTACGGTTCCACCTCTGGGAGACGCCGTTCTGGGCGGGCGTGTAGGACGCGGACGTCTCGTGGTACATACCGCGGGAGGCAAGAAACGTCGTGGTCTCGCCCATGTACTCACCACCGCGATCGGAGCGAAAGCGACGAAGAGGTCGACCACACTCGCGCTCCATAAGGACAAGCCACTCCTGAATGGTACGGGCGACATCATTATTCTGCTGAAGGCAGAAGACCCAGCAGTAGCGAGAGTAGTCGTCAATGAGGGTGAGGACATAATGGTCCTACTCTCTGACGGAATCGGTAGGGAGAGGACCCATGACGTCAGAATGGACCAGGTCCAGAGGGGCGGACGCACGGGAGAAAGACAAAGGGTATGTGGACCGGTGCATCTTGCCCTGAGCACAATCAACGTACTCCGTGGGGCACGGCAAAGGGAAAGTCTCAGGGTCAAGGCCCTTGGCCGGCTGGTTGCGGAGCATGCTGTCAACGGCAGCACAGTAGACGTGGCAAAGGCAGCGGTGCAAGAGGCGGGTGTGCTGCAGAGAAAGCGTGCTGGTGACAAGCACATGGCCTGTGGTGGCCGATGGGGAGGGGACAGAAGGAGAGGAAGACAGACGAGGCACGTGCCACAGGTTGCCACTGGCGGTGGCGTGGAGAACGACAAGACCGGACGGACGCAACGACACAGTGCCAATACCACGCGAATGCACAACGTCCATGCTCATGCGGTCAAGGGCAGTAACAGACAGGAGGGTGAGCTCAAGACCGGGGACGAAAAGGACATCGGTCAGGAAGAAATCACCGACAGGACCACGGAAACAAACGACACCAATGCCGCGAATAGGTAACACCTGGCCGGAGCCCGTCCGGACACCGGATACATCGCCAACAAGACCAAGCATACCGAAGGCCTCGAGAGGCCGTCATGTGATGCGTAGCCTCGGAGTCGATGATCCAGGTCTCGGTCGGGTCCTGGACCAGATTCGCCAGATCGCTAACAGTCACATGGTAGCAAGTAAGAGACACGAACATGGTGGAAAGGGGTGCGAACTGGGACTATCAATCATCAAGCCATGCGACGTCGTCACGGAGGGGGACAGAGGAGATCACGGGAGACAACGAGACAGACGAGGAGGCAGGACACGATCGTAACTTAGTCTCAGTCATGCAGGGCGAGGGGGTCGAGTGGGAGGTGACGCAACTCGCAATTCCCTGGGGGGGGAGGGCAAGGCAGGCCGAGCTGGAGCGCAATAAACTGCTCCAACTTTCGCTCACGCGTGGACGGCCCGGGAGTGTAGACGAAGTGCGGGGTGACGGCACCGGAGCTCGGATAGAAGGAAGACGGCCCAGGTGACGAGAACGGCGGTGCCAACGGCTGCGGATGATGCTGCTGAGGAGTTGGCGTCTGCGCGATCGGGGCCGCGGTCGGAGGAGCGAAGTTGCTGGACAGAGTCGAGGCGTCAGAGGCGACGACAGTGACGGCGGCGGAGGCGAGACGGCGCTCCCGCTGGCGACGCATGGTGGCGATGACGCGAGCCTTGTCCGTCGGTAGGTGGTACGTGTACCACCCGTGTCCTGGCTGACCACAATTGTGGCAGACTGAGCCACTGCCACTGGACCCAGTTGACTGCTGTTGCTGCTGTTCTTGCTGACCCTTGTCCTTCTTGCTACGACGCTTCTTCTTTCCCGGCGACGAGGAGCTGGTGGAAGTCACTGCTGCGGGGGAGGCGACGGCCACGGAGGTGACGGTAGATGAGGCGAGGGCCTCTGCGCGCTCGAGGCGGGACTCTAGATGAGCTTCCTCAATCTTGAGGAAGAGCTTGTATGCCCAGGGCATGAGGGTGCCCTAGGACACCATGCTGGAGAGGACCTCCTGGGAGTAGTGGACGAAGACGTCCGCGAATGCGGCGGTGGCACCGCGCTTGATGGTGAGGAGCGCGGCGAGAGGGGATGGGGCAGAGGTGCCGAGGTAATGGAGGATGTCTTCAGCGATGCCAGTATGCGGTGACTGTCTCGGTCTCCCCCATGTGCAGGGAGTTGAACTCCCGCAGCAAACGGCTATCTCAGCCTCGTTGGATAGACGATGGGGAAGAGTGAGAACATGCCATGCGGCAGCAGGGTCTGGTGTCTCGCCAGAGGTGAAGTCGCCGAGCAAGGGCTCTAGGGCTAGGCGGGACACCGGAGGAGCGATAGGGACGAGAGCGTGTGCAGCGCGACCAGCGTCATACAGCTGGCCAACCTGGGTGGAATCGTACGGAAGGGTGTAGTATGCCCACAAGCCCTCACCCTGCGCCCAGATGCGGAAGCTCAGCTCCCAGCTCCGGAACTGCTCGCCGGCCTGGAGCGACGGGGGCGGCGTCTCAAAGTCCTTGGGCCTACAGCCGGCGCCCAAAGTGGGGCCAAGGACTGAGGTCACAGATTGCCGCTGGCGCTGAGCCTGCAGCTGCGCAAGGTAATGCATTGCAGCAGACAGAGCGGGGTTTGCGTGCCCAGGAGGGATGAAAGTTGGCGGGCCACTGGTGTGAGTTTGGGAGGCCGACGGCTACAGTGCTGCAAGCTGCTTCGTCAGAGCGGCAAGTTGTTCTTGGATGGCGGCTAGGGGGTCGGAGGCATCCGTGACGGAGCTTGTGGACTGCTGCTGCTGCTGCTGTTGCAGCTGCTATAGCTGCTACAAGAAAAAGTGGGGAGTACCTCCCATGGGGGTCCTCCCAACGGAGGACGACCCCTCCCTAGTGGGGCTGGTAGCCATGGTGTTGGTGCCCCTTTCTGTGTTTTTGTTCTCTTTTTTTCCTTTTTTTGTATTTTTTCTGCTATTGATGTCAGAAGTGACGTCAGTCTAGGACGGCTGACGTCAGCAGCTGTTGCTTGCGTTATCTGCTACTGCTGCTGCTATGGAGTTTCTTCCCCCCCTCCTTTTTTGTGTGTTGATGACGTCAGCAGTGATGTCAGCAGTGACGTCAGTGGAAGGCTGCTACCGTCAGTAACGGTCGTTGTTGGAGGCGCTGTTGTGCGGTTGCAGCCATTGCTGCTTCTACTGTTGGTGCTCCTGGTGATCTGCTGTTGCAGCAGCTGCTGCGGCTGCTGCTACTATTGCTGTGGTTGTTGGTGTAGTTGCGGCGGCTACAGCTGCTGCTGCTACTGTTGCTACTGTAGCTGCTGCTGCTGTCGCTAAGCTGCTGTGTGCTGCTGCGTGCTGCTACGGCGGCTGCAGCTGTTGTAATGGCAGTGGAGGTGGCGACAGCCACAGCATTGCCAGGGCGGGGTGGGGGATTTTTTTTCTCCTTCGTTTCTTTTTTTATTCTTCGCTCGTCACAACAAGCTCACTGCTCGCTGCGAGCAGCAAGCCGCGAGCAGCGAGCTCGCTGCTCGCTGCTGCTTGCTCGCTGCTCGCTGCGAGTAGCGAGCTTGCTGTCAGCAGTTCCCTGCGAGCAGCGGGGTACGGACAGCTGCACCTCTTGCTGCTGTTGTTGCTGCTCGTTGCTGCTGCTGCTCGTTGCTGCTGCTGTTGCTACTACTGCTGCTGCTGCTCGCTGCTGCTGCTGCTGCTACTACTACTGCTGCTGCTCGCTGCTGCTACTGCTGGCTGCTGCCGCTGCTGCTACGGGCTGCTGCTGCTGCAAGCTGCGATGAGCTGCTGCTCTTGCGCACCGCTACTGCTGGCTGCTGCTGCCACTGCTTACTGCTGCTGCAAGCTGCTACTGCTGCTGCGGGCTGCTGCTGCCAGCCACTCCACCCGGAGGACGTCGCCACGTGCGTCGTCGCCAGCAAGCACCTGACGTGGCCTGCCGCTCACCTTCTCACGTCTAGCATGGGGGTCAGTGCTGCCGAAAAAAATCCGGCAGCATTTCTCCTGCACTGGCGCGTATGGGGGTCCGTCGGCGTAATCAGGCACCTGTACGCCAGTCGTCTGCTACTGTTGCTACGCTCTGGCTCTGATACCAAAATGGAAACTACACTAAAGCGCAGGTTGGGGCAGTGGCGGTGTTGATGCAGCGTGCGGGCTTCCACGCAAGTTGCTTAGTCTGCTGCCCTCTCAGTCTGCTGCTCGAGTCTAAGTCTGAGTGCTCTGGGTTTGTTACTTAGAAATGCGCGCGCCAGTGTTAGCGTCAGAAAGCAGCTGAAAACTGGAAGTAACTGATTAGGAGTGAAGAATGAGAAACAATGGGAGACCCCTCCAAGGTCTAGCTCCCCCCCACTAGTGTAGAACTCGTTACTCAGCTAACTAGCCAATCAGAAAATAGTCCTCGACCTACTTTCTGGCAGGCAGGGTTTTCTCGGTGAGCCCTACCAGACGCTCTACAGCCCAAAACCCGGGCGTCGTCCGTTTTGCCTGAAAACTGGACCATGCCATAATACCGATGCTCCAAACGCAGTCGTGTGGTCAGAATCAGCTAGAAAAATAGCAGCAAAGAGTTATGGCTGTCCGAACCTAGGCAGTGCCTACGACAGTCCATGATGCCAAACAGTGCCACGCAGCAAGAGACATGGACCCTTGGCAGAGCATGATGCTGCAGACGCAATGGCACAATGAGAAGCAGTGCTGGGTGCATGCAGACAGCATCTGCGGTGGCAGTGACCGCCGGTGGCCCGACCGCCGAGGAGGCCTGCCGATGGAGCTGAGCACGTCGCCGGAGGGAGGAGGCTCCAACGAACTGCAAGTAGGCCTCAGAGTGCGTCGGCTCCACCGGGCGACACTCAAGCAGCATCGAGTCTCGCCATCATTCATTTGCACGCCGATGTACACAAGCCGAAAGGACACAACAGAGCACAATGAGAGATGCCCAAAGACCAACACGCTTCACATCCTAGGTGAAACAGTAAGTCTCGCCCACATTACACTGGCTCACCATTCATGTGGTAACGAGCCAGCCACTTTCCTGTGGCCCATGTCCCATTCACGCAATTTTTTGCTGTCGTAGACACGCACACTCACGTTTCATGGCATGTGTGCCACAACTGTGAGTGTTGCTTACTGTGTCGGAACCGTAACCAAACCCACATTCACACAACTTGCCTGGAAAGCATTTAGCTAGTGGGCGATAAAGGGAGTGTGAGGCAGGTTGCTGCTTGCGCAACCTTAGCAGCAGCATCGCCAACGGCCATTGCACTGGTCGGGGGTGGATATGGCAGGGAGGTATTTTCAGCCCGGACCATCTACAAAAACCAACCATAAAAAAAGAAGAAGATGTGGCAAGGATGCGAATGTGGTCCGGGCGGCTACTTCAAGAGCAGCCACAGTTGCTGTAGCTGCTGTGGCGGCTGCAGGATTAGCCACTACTGCATTGGTCAGTGGCTGCAGCAGCAGCCAAGGCAGCAGAAGTAGGCTGCCTCAGTATCAAGCAATGCGGCAGCTGCAGAAACGAAAACTGCTGCATCAGCGATCGGCTGCCACTAGTAAAACCAGCCATTGCGGTAGCTGCAGCGTCAGCTGCCGCTGCAGCAGCGAGGGACAGTTGCGGCAGCGACTGCAGCACTTATCTGTCGCACAAACCAGCAACTTCAGCTCTTCAGTTCCGTGCAGCATTATTTTCTGCAGTCACTGCGCCTCTCCGCAATAGCAGCAACACCTCCAGCTAGAACAATGACGGCGGCTTCTGCACCGGCGTACTATTAGAGGAACATGAACCGTAGCAGCAGTTACACCTGAGCCAGCAAGGGAAGATCGCACGAGCAGCAGCAGTCGATGCGTCACAAGAAACTCTAGAGCAGCCTCAGCAGGTAAAACAGCGCCTACGGCCGCTGCTGCCATAGTGGCAGTTGCGGCCGCAGCAAGTCCAATGCTAAGAGGCTTGTGCTCTCCATCGGAAATGCACCGCTACACAGGCAGCGGCAAATTCTGGAGGCAGCGGAGAACAGCAGCAGAAGTAGCAGCAGCACTCGACGGTTGCTGCAGGAGCAGAAGCATCAGCAGTAAGATCAGGGCCAGTAGCAGTGGCAGCAGCAGCAGCAACAACAGTATGTAGCCACAGTAGAAACCGTAACAGAAGCGGCAGCAGCTGCTGCAGCAGCAGCACGAGCATCAGCAGCAGAAACAGCAACGGCATTAGGAGCTCTTGCACCGTGGCTGTAGCAAGTAGCCAGGTTGGTTGTAGCCGACCTGGCTACAGCTGCCGCTGACAGGTACCAAGCCAAGGACAGCTCTAAGCTAAGAACATGCAGCGTAGAATCAAACCGAGACCAGCACCTCTAGTATGCCAGTGCACCAAGACCGGGCGCCTTGGCTGCATTGCCAAGTATGGTTCCGCCTTCCATCCTCTGGAGGATGGAGGGCGGAACCAACCAGTGTCCGGGTGCCTTGGCTACATTGCTTCGTGTCCAAGGGATGATTATTATTGTTTTTTAATTCCTAAATTAAATCTCTGAACTGAAACACTACTGGAAAACCCCATTAAAAGTCCGAGTTAAGGGATCGAACCATTGCCACAATCACCGCACAAGTTTAAAGTACAGTTTCTCGCTCTGCACACTGTTCTCCACATTGCCACCCTCCACCCTCTACCCTCCACCCTCCACCCTCCACCCTCCACCCCAGGAGTTCAATCGCTCAAACCAGCCCAACCTCAACCTCACTCCCCTCCTTCCACGGACACCCACACTCCTCCCTCGGGCTTCAGCACGAGGCCCGCCTCGAGCCTCCTGGCACGTATGGCATCCCTCCCTCGCAGCCCCCGGCTGGGGCCACCGAGTGCAAATCTCCTGCCCGTCTGGAAGATGTAGACGAGCGCGATGCACGCCTCCTGCAGCGCAAACTTGTACCCGATGCACATGCGCGGGCCCGCTCCAAACGGGAGGTAAGCCAGATCGTTGAGGACACGTGCCGTGTCCACGTCCTCGCATCCGTCGCTGCCAGCTTGAGGGGCGCTTGCCTCAAAGCGCTCCGGATGGAACTCATCTGGAAGAGGGAGGGAGAGAGAGAGAGAGAGAGAGAGAGAGAGAGAGAGAGAGAGAGAGAGAGAGAGAGAGAGAGAGAGAGAGAGAGAGAGAGAGAGAGAGGGAGAGAGAGAGAGAGAGAGAGAGAGAGAGAGAGA
>SZWC01015346.1:1667-11680 GCA_023375785.1 Penium margaritaceum | reverse complement strand
AGTGACCAGATCGTGCCCGATGGGGCACGCTGGGTGTACCTCTGTAGGCTCAGTGCGGGCACTCAGGCCTAGGGCCTTTGTGCCTGGATCACCGCTCGCGATGCTGCGAGTGGGGCGCCTGGGTCCGGGACCCGACACCCGCTGAGCTCCGGAATCCAGTGGTCGAAGGCGACCACCGGGCTCACGAGAGTAACCGGAGGTCGAGGGACACGCAGCAGGCGCAGAGACGGGCACGTCCACAGGGTCAGGGAAAACCGCAGCAGGTGAGGACTGAGACGAGGCAGCCGGGGATGCCGTGCGAGGAGACGCGTGTGTGGGGGACCCAGAGCTGGGGGTGTCAGCAGGTAAGGCCGGCCCGGACACTGAAAGAGTGTCAGTCGAAGCAGGGACAAGCGTGGGCTGGACTGGGTCAGACGCCTGAGCAGGGGTGCTAGCAGGGACAGGTGGTGATGCAGGAGGAGGCGTGAGGACCGTGGTGCCTGTAGGGTGTGGAGTGGGCAGCACAGGCGATATCTCTGGGCCAATGGCAATAATAGCCGGGTCGTCAAGTGTTGGAGACCGAGAGGGGGCTCGAGCGGACCCATCAGCCTGGCGACCAGTGGTCGACGGCGAAGAAATCTCCCCCATCCGCCGAGAACCCTCACAGGAAGGGACGTGGGCGGCAGAGAGGGCTGTGATGGAAGTCAGATCACGGTANGTGAGTGACTCAAAAAACAGCGCGTCCCGAGACTCTATGACACGACGGCGAGTGGGGTCCCAGAAGCGCCAGGCCTTCGACCGCAGGGAGATGCCGATGAAGGCACACAAGCGACCCCGAGGGGAGACCTTGGACCCCTGCTGGTCCTCGGTGTACCACACGGAGGCCACGGAACCCCAGACGCGAGCTAGGCGAAGATCAGCACGGTGGCCAAACCAAAGCTCGTACGGTGTAATATGGTCCGGAAGCGGACCATGCGGGAGGCGGTTCCAGACCCAGGTCATGTAGGAGAAACCCTCGAAGGCGAAGGACTCCGGGAGACCGCACTCAGACCGCATGGCGCGGACCGCATCCTCCATGGTGCGGTTCCAGCGCTCAGAGACACCGTTCTGCTGTGGGGTGGCAGGAGCGGAGACCTGGTGAAAGATGCCATGCTCAGCAAAGAAGGCATCCATCTCACTAAGGAACTCGCCACCGCGATCCGATCGGAAGGTGTGTAGCGTGTGGCGAGACTGACGCTCAGCCATCACGAGCCAGAGCCTAACCGCAAGGGCGGTGTCGCTCTTCTGACGCAGACTGTAGACCCACCGCATCCGTGTGAAGCCATCAGTTAGTGTCAGAACATATCGGCCCCTCTCGGACACGGACTCAACCGGGAGAGGACCAAGCAGGTCTGAGTGGACCAACTCGAAGGCCGCAGTGCTCGGGAACGCGAATCAGGGTAAGTGCACCGGTGCATCTTACCCTGAGCGCAAAAAAGGCAGTCGGTCTTGGGTGGCTTCTCGAAAGAAGCCACGTCAAGACCAATAGCAGGCTGTGTCCGGATGAGCTTCGACACAGTGTCGGAGCCCACGTGACACAGACGGAGGTGAAGCAACCTCTAGTGGTCTGGGGATAGAACACCAGTGACAAAAACGCGACCAGAGGACGTAGGGGAGCGAGGGGAGGACGGCCGAGCAATGCGGTACAGGTCATCAACGACTGAAGAACGCAGAACAATGCTACGAGTGTCAAAAGCAGTCACAGTCGCCGAATCAGCAGTGTGCTCAACAGAGAGACCCATCAGAGTGCAGGCACGTACCGACAGCAGGCTGAGCTCAAGATCAGGTACAAATAGCACGTCAGAGAGATACAAGGGGCCAGACGGACCATCGAAACACACAACCCCAACACCGTGGACGGGCGAGGATTGACCAGAGCCGGTGCGAACAGAACAAACAGTCGTGACGGGACCAAGAACCACAAAGTCACTTCGACGATACGTCATGTGGTGAGTGGCACCGGAATCGATGATCCAAGTGCCACTGGGGTCACGACCGGTGGACGTCACTGTACAACGAGCAATGGAACACTCTGCATCAGAGGGACGCTGAGCCGTCAGTGGAACGGAACGACGTACATCACGAAGGCGAGACTCATGGATCCAGTCTGTGCAGTCAGGCCCATCCTCATCACATGCGGACTGTGCTCCCCCACACGTATCATCACGAGTCACGAAGGCGGACGAACAAGCAGTNGCTGCTGGCCCGATCCGCGCTTCCTGTTCTTCTTCTTCCCCTGGGCGGCTGCTGCGACGCCCTGCGTCTGCGTGGGTGTAGACGGGGTCGAGGAGGAAGAGGAAGATGAGGTCGTGGTGGAGGTGGATGAGGGTGACTGCAGGATGGAAGATGGTGGTGAGGCGAGGACTGCTGCAGCGAGGGACGTCTCCTGATGTGCTACTGCAGCCTCGCGGGTCGACGTCACCTGGAGGAACAGCTGATGCGCCCAAGGGAGCAGCTGCATGGAGGCCGAGAAGGGCTCGAGAACGGCGTCGCTGTACCGGTCGAAGATGTCGGTGTACTCCAGGCGAACTCCGAGCATGATCGCCCGGAGTGCCCACAGCTGTGTGCCCCCTGAGGTACCCAGGCGCGTGTAAATACGCATGGCGCGTCGCCAGTAATCCGCCGCAGGCTCCGCTGGTCCCTGACGAAGCGAATGGAAAGCGCGGATGTGGGACGCACGCGTGGCGTGCGTCTCTACGGCCAGTAGGGACAGCGCCAGATCCCAGCCTCCACGAGGATCAGCTCCGGTGCCTGTGCCAGCCTCGCCAAGGAAGGGGCGGAAGTCGACGACAGTCTCACGTGGCATAGCGTAGAGAAGTCCTCGCATGGGCCGAGCAGCTGTCGACACCTGTGCTGGGTCTGTAGTCTGGTATGGGCTGTGGTAGTACGGCCAAACTCCCTCGGAGGTGGCCCACACCTGAAACAGGATCTCCCAGCAGTCAAACCCATCCTCGATGATGTACCGTGGGGGTGGTGCCTCAAAGTCCTTTGGCTGCCGCTCCGTGGGAAGAGCAGCCGCAGGCTGAGGAGGGCGAGAGACAGGGAAGAAACCTGGAAGGGGATAGTCACCGGGATAGTCAGGTGACGGTCGCACCGTAGGCACCACCGGAGATCTGGTGCCCGTCTGCAGCTGACGGAGGTGCTCCTGAAGGACCCGGATGTCATGATCCGGGGAGTCGTCTGTCATGCCTGGCATGAATGGCTCATCATCCAGGAGGTCTGAAGGTGGTGGGTCAGGCCGAGCACCTGTACCAGGGCTTTGAGCCGACTGCTGTGCGGAGGACGCGACGCCGGTAGCTCCCTCGGAACCCTGCCGTGGAGCTGAGGACTGGCCACGCAGAAGCTCAGTCAGCGTACGGGTAAGTGGGTCAGGTCGAGCTCCTGTAGATGGTGCACGAGCTGACTGCTGTGTAGGGATCGCGACGTCGGCAGCTCCCTCGGAAACCTGCCGTGGGTCTGTGGACTGGCTACGCAGGAGCTCAGTCAGCGTGCGAATGGCCTCAGTCTGCTCCCGCTGGAGGCGGCGCATCTCAACCTGCTGGCTCCGCAGGTCCTCAATGGCCTGCGAGCGTGGGCTCAGGACGCCAGAGGAGGAGGAGGAGGGATCACCAGTCGCCTTCCCCTTGTCCGACTCCATGTCGCCTCTCAGTATGGACAGNAAACCGTCAGCGTTTCTCGAGGAGTTGAGACGCTGGCAATTTTTGACTCTCCGGCCAAAAAATTGTCAAAGTATGGTGCTGACGTCAGCAGGTGGTTGCTGACGTCAGCACGACCTGATGACGTCAGCAAGCAGGATGCTGACGTCAGCGTCGACGCTGACATTTTTTTTTGTTCCGCTCGCGGTCCTGCGCGAGCGTGCAACCGCCCAGTGGCGGCTGCGCGGAGGCTGCGCGGAAGCTGCGCAGCAACTTCCGCCTAGCTGCTGTTGTAGCTGCACAGGCAGCTGCAGCAGCAGCTGCGTGGCTGCGTGTGCGGCGGTGGCAGCAGCAGCTGCACGCTGCCGCTGCTGCTGTTGCGCGTTGCAGCAGCAGCTCGCTGCCGCCGCCGCCCGTTGCTGCTGCTGCGCTGCCGCGCTGCCACGCTGCCGCTGCTGCTGCGCTGCTACGCTGCTGCTGCTGCCGCTGCTGCCGCCGCTGCCGCTGCTGCTTCTGCTGCTGCAGCTGCGCTGCGGCTGCTGGTGCTGCTGCCGCCGCTGCGGCTGCTGTTGCCGCCGCCGCCGCTGAGGCTGCAGCGCTGCTGCTGCCGCCGCTACTGCTTCGCTGCTGCTGCCGCGGTTGCTGTCACGCTGCTGCTGCGGCTGTGGCTGCTGCGCTGCTGCTGCTACTCAGCTGCGGTAGTGGTGGGAGAAGGGAAGCTGGCACCGCCGCCGCCACGCCTCTCTGCGTGGTGGTACGCGTCGCTGCTGCTGTCTCTGCAGCTGCGACCTCACGTTGACGGCGGTCGACCGTCTCCAACGGGTCCCAGAAGATCTGGTGCAGCGGTGACTTTCACTGCTGCTGCTCTGCTGCGTCTCTGCTGCGCAGCTCGGTGAGATCTGTCTCACAGCTCTGATACCATGAGAAACTGCTAGGAAGCTTCCTAGCCTTGCTGCTGCTGACGTGGCGACACTGTCCAGTCAGCTAACGCACTAGCAAGCAGGCAGGTGCAAGAAACAGCAAGGATCAGGCTAGGGAGACGCGCAAAGTCTCATAAGCTTCAATAGCTTAGTAAATGCAGAGAGAAATGACAANGGGTGTCGCACGCGGCAGTCCAAGAGCTGTCCTAAAACCGGCCCAAAACCACTGTTTTGGCCGTAACTCTGCGCACACATGTCAGAATCCTATGCCGTCTGAACCCAGACGTGCAGAATCAAAAGACGCACGCAACGACTGGTCACATGCATGCATCCATCGACTGACAGCGAGTATATAATGCAAAAACATGCAAATGGGCCTCATGCCCAGTCCGCCGAAAGGCGCCTGCAAGACGTAGAAGGCACAACAATGAGTCCCGGTGACATCTGGGGCTCTGGAACAGTGGCCGGTCAGCTCCAGACGGGTAGTCCGCCGCCTGTCGTCGCGCCGGTGTCACCAGGGCCGCCTGCCTCAGGGATCTGCACGAGTATGGACACGGCCGAGTGGTCACAGTAAACTGTACAGGAACGGCACAAAGCACAACACCTTGTGGGTTAGGAGTCTATTTTTAAGTTTGGCCTCGTTTTAAAGAACTTCCAAATGTGATGTTTTCCAAAAGAGATGTTATGGAATTAAGAAAATTTTAATCAATTTTACTTAAAAATTACTGTATTCGAATCACTTCCCCACATGGAAATTCTGCATGGACTACGTTCCGCGCATTCATCGTATCCATACATGTGTTCATGTGTGTATACATTTACATGCATCCATCTATGACTTTGAATAAGTATGAATGGAATAAAAATCATCAAATATATTCATTTTATGTATTATTTCATTCACATATCTATGGTTAGACCATCTTGTGTGAATGACCCTCCGTGACTTCGTCTATGACCACTAATTGCAATTTCAATATTTCTTTTACTTTGTGTTACATAGTGATTGGATTTATTATTTGTACTGATATATAATTATCCTTTAGAACATAGATTCAGCATTTCATGTTTTGGTAAATTGTAAGCTGAAGCCGGGTATGTAGCTTCAAGCTATCACGAAGTATTTACAAGTTGGTTCCTCGCTACTTCATATCGCGTCCGGAGAATGATGCTGTTGAATGAGCTCTTCTGGTTGACCAGTCCGGAGCGTGTGAGACGATCAAAGTTAGTACGTCTACAAAATTCAACCTTGTCGAATATTCTTGGTTTGTTTCCTGTGTCCCACGGAGACACAAAGTAACAATCACACATAGCAGGTTGGATGAAGTTATTAAAACAGGTCCATGAACCAATAAAATTAGGTTACTACGTAGCCCAAAAAACCCCCTCCCATGATCTGCATTCCTAAGGGTTGGGGCGGGTTCAGCTTCTGCAATTGGTGAGTGCAATGCGGCAAAGAAAAAACTACTCTCTGGATGGTCTCAGGACTCTGAACGTCGCCGTTCTGCCCAGTTCGAAGCCTTCACCTCGACAATTTCGAGGCATCGGTGGATGCTGACGTGTCATTTGAGACTCCCATCTTCACGGGACCATCTGTGCCACGCTGGTGCTTGGACGAGGCTGTGAAGGCACCGCGGATTCCCGCCGGATCCTCCCGCACAGGCCGGCCCGGCCCGCACTTCGAATCGGATACACGCGGACGCTGCGCCCATTCCGGACCCTACTCGCATGTTGGGCTAGATTGGCAGCCTTGCGTCCACAACTGTCCAAATCTCGCGGTCGCCAGTCCGCCGATCGGCTTTCTGGTATCTGGAATTCCGGTCGCTGGAGGACAGAGATTGGTCACAACATCGAAGTAAATGACTCCGTGAGTCCGCGAGCTGCCCGGACCCGTCGCAAAGCCGTTAGTTCTCTCCGCGGTCGGCTGGCCCGCCCACCGGCGGCAGAGCCCAAGGCTGGAATTCACGGTCGTGGCCAGCTACGGTCGTTGCGGAGTCGGTGTCATCCTCCGCTCACCTCTCGCCTTGCACGCCTGACTTCCTTGCCGAGCCTCTACATCAGTTGTCGCGCATTGCAACCCCCGCGTCAGCGCAGCCGTCCTGACGTTGCTCGCGCAGCCCCCAGGTGCCTCTGGACCAGCTGCACTTCAAGGCTTGACGGCCGCACAGCACAGATTCAGCGTCGAGACAGACGATTTGGTCGAGCACGCGTCCCAACCGAGAGCGTTTCCCCTCTGCGTTGAGCCACCTCCTTGAACCGGCGGCTTAGACGCAACGCACGGTGAGAGCAAGCGTCCGGCTCAAACCGGCCTGTTATAAGAATCCGGAGCTCCTAACACTGACCACCGAATTCAAGTGCCTGCAGCACGGCTGAACTCGCTCGCTATTCCGTGCTGATGTGCGGCAAAGCAGCCGGCACACACATGTACGAGCGGGTCTGCGAGGGCAGGAATTGGAAATCCGCTGGTGCGTGGCTGCCCTTCCCTTGGTACAGGAAAAGGCAGCCACGCACCAGCAGATTCCCAGTGGCCCGATATGAAGCGGTGCTTTCGGTCAGCGAGCGCATGGGATCCCAAAAACTGTCAGGGACTCAGTCGTTGCCAGCTTGGTGATGACCGATTCTCGCAGATCCAGCTGCGTTTCACATCCGAGGATTGTTCGCACAGGTCTCTCATCGGTCGCATGCCGCCATGACCCGCCGCAAGTCTCCGGCCATACCGCGCCTTTCGTGGTGCTTCTTCAATCACTGACGACGCGTTACCAGCGTTGTCCATGTCTGGTTGCGCTGGCTCACATCCGCGGTTGGACCGAGGGGCTTTGGACATGTATGATTGGCCAGGGCTTGTCACGCACGCGCTGCACAATGCGCATGCTTGCACCGCATCAAACGGCTTCTTTTGCTTCATGGCTGGGAGTACTTGCATCGTGTGCGCTGTGGGACTAGCTGAGCACCACGTGACTCTTCGCTGCAAGGTTAGGTCACGTTGTGCCGCTCGACAACCGTATGGCGCCAGTGAAGCATCCATCTGATAGCGAAGCTCACGTAGGCAGACACGGAATCCCCATGCAGCATTTCCCATGTCCCATGCCCCAGGCCTCATGTCCCATGTCCCACGGACATCTGCTGCCCCTGAAACCACGCTGCCGTAGGGCATCTTTACGGCAGCGTGGTCTGGCTGCTCTCCGTGCAAGAGCGTGGCCGTGGTTGTAACGCATTCTTGGCTGGATCACATGCGCGGGACGAGGTTCTGCTTGTACGCTTTCAGAGAACGGGGGCTGTTGATCTTAAATGCGCTTGGTGCTCCGCACGGTTCTTTCTGAAGCCGTCTGCACTGAAGGAAAATGGGCTGGGACCTGAGAGCTTGTGCCTCAAGCTCCGTAGCACGGTCCTGAAAAGGCTGAATGTAAATTGAATCACAGACGGGAGTCCTGGAAAACCTTCAACTGAATTAGTTTATTTGTTGTGTTCCGTTTGGATAGTGACCAAAGATGTAGGTGGTGTGTGTCCCATCCTATCATAATTTTGTCACAAGTTGCATGGCAAAGCTCGATTGTTGGTCAATCATTGGATTGCCAAAGAGCTTCACTGCTGTCTGTCCAGATGGGGGAGCCCCATAACTAGCTGACACAAACACCATGGATATCCATCCTGTATCTCCTGCATAGTCCCCGTGGTGGGACTGAACAGGACAGCGGCAGATCCAAGAGAATGAGCCACTGATGCAGTCTTGCCCCAGCACAGCGCAGCTCCAGCCTCTCGCGTTTTTTCTAAGGGCTGTGTTGCGTAATGCCACATTATGCGATACAGGGGGCTGTGTTGCCTGAGCATGTTGCTGGTGCAATGCAGCTGCTGTAGGGGAGTCCAATGCCTCTGTTCTTGACCCATGCGCTGCCAGACGGGGCGAGCACATGGCCCATGTGATCTGCCTCTTAGAACCACTGAAACTTCCTACACTGACATGCTAGTTTAGGAAATCTCCCTGCACTTTCATGTTAGTGTAGGAAAACTCCCTGTACTCTCATGCCTGGGGACACCCATGACCTCAGTTTGGCCAGCTAACACCCTCTTTTCCTGTCCGCTGCTGAAATGCTGAGAGCAGGCAGAGCCTGGTCGCAAACGGCATCGGTTGCGAAAGCACAGAGAGGCTGCACCATGGCTGCCACACAGTTGTGTGCAAGAGCAGACGTGGTGGCCGCACCGGCACTGAGCAGCAGCCGCGTTGTCAGCAGCGGCAGCAGGTTGCAGCTTCGACCGTCTCCCGTGGAGCAGAGGCAGAGGAGGTGTGGGACTGTCTTCCAAAGACGAGGTGAACAATGGGTGCGGTGGAAGTGTGTGCCTGGCTGTGCGTTTGAGGTGCACTGTGGAGGGTTGTGTGCGTTGCCTGCCCTGGCCTGTTCATGATTGGATGGTGTGCTCATGAGGAGCTGAGATGAATGCCCATGTCATATGCGTTGGTGAATGATATGTTGGACGTGTCATTGACCATTGAGCAATATGTGTGATGTGGTCCTGTGTGCTGCCTGCTGTCTGCTGCGGTCCACCTCGCTGTGTGCTGGATCGGGATGGGGGGCACTCTCAGTTGATTGCTTTGCCGACTGTACAGCAGCTGTACCTTGTTGGTTGACATCGTGCTTGCTCTGCTCTTCTCTTGGGCATGCTGGGGGGGGGGAGGGGAGGATGCAGAATGAGGTGGAATGGGATGTGCTTGTTGGTGCAAAAGTGTTCATACAGTGAATGCGCTGTAGCGTTTGACTCAGTGCCCCGACAGGCTGTGTTGTCTCCAACAGTTGCTTCCTGTGCAGCGTCTGGCTATCGGCTCTCCGGAATGGAATGCTTGCTGTCCCTCCCTCCCTCCCTCCCTCAGCAACTCTCACACTGCGGCCCCATTGCATGTGCTGGTCGGTTGCACCGGCCACACCAGGCGATGCGGCTCACTGCCCAAGCTGCACTGAATTCACTTTGCATTCAGCGAGGTCTCAGCGGTGCTGCCCTGCGCCTCTGCACTGTGTCCGGCTCTGGGTCTGCATGTGTTCGAAACCAGTGTGTGCCTTGCCAAGGCTACGGTGGTGCTTTCCCGTTCCTTGTGCTTCTGCAGGCCCTCTTGTGGTGCGAGCAAGCGCAGAAGTCGACAAGAAGCAAGCAGGTGGGCGGTTGGGGGGCGGGCGAGGGCTATGGGGCGAGCAATGGGCTGAGGACGGGAACAAGGCCAAGGACTGTGTAGGTCCCCACACAGGTCTTGGGCCCAGACTGTGAGGTTGGAAAGCATTTGTGCCACACATATTTGGAGAAATGGTGTGGGACAGAGAGGAGGAAGCTGCAAGCGAGGAAGTGATGGAGAGAGAGGGTGTGGTAGGGGAAGATGGGGTGAACACTGGGGGGAGAGGTCCTGGAAGAGTGGAGATCGGGGAGTGAAGGGGGGGGGGGGGGGGGGGGGGGGGGG
>SZWC01015345.1:0-25224 GCA_023375785.1 Penium margaritaceum | reverse complement strand
GACCGGCCGGCCACCGGCCGGCCAGCCGCCAGCCGCCGATCGCGGCCTCAGCCGGATCGGCGGCTGAGAGGCCACGAGGGCCTCGAGGGTGAGGCCTCGTGGCCTCGTGCCCTCGTCCCCCCTCGCCCTCCTTGCAAACGAGCAAAAGAGGACGAGGGATAGGGGGAGCGAGGGTGAGGACGAAATACCTGGCGCGAAATCGCCAGGGTGCCTCGCACGCGACGATTTCGCGCCAGAACGACAAAACGAAACTCGAAGTTCGTTTATGACGAACTTTGACGTAAAACAAATGGAATAACTCGTGCGAACACACGAGGTCGAGGTAAAAACCCCCGGTTTGGGTCCCAAAACCAGGGGTTTGGTTAAAAACGGAAATGGGCCTCCGGAGACTCGAAATATTCGAGTCTCCCTGCTCTGGGTCGTTGATGACGATTGCCCCTCAGTCTCGCGAAGGGGGTAAACCCCTGACGCGGACTGAGAACGCCATTCTGCGAACTCCGACGACGACTTCAGAGCAGGAGCTGGAGACACGGCCCGTTACAGTGGTGTTCTGTGTTCAAAAATCGTAAAGTGTGGCATGTAGTGATCTATTTCTCAAAATAGTGGCGCGGGAGATTACCTCTGTCCGAACGCGTAGTATATGGATAATTTCCCAAAAAAATAAATGCCATGTCCATTTCGATTGTTGTGCCGAGCGGAGCATAGGTGATTCACAGGGACAAAGTGAATGAACAAAGACAATTTGAGGATTTGGGACAAACGGATAACTTGTATTAACCATTAAGACTTTGAGGACAAGTGTCGAGTGAGTCAAGCACATACATACAATGTGAGAGTGATAATGAGGTATATGTTGGCTCCTTGACACTTGAATCGAGCAAGGCATGCGAGGTCATGCCACCAGTGGCTGCTTCAAGAAGCTCCGCCGAGCGGTGGGAGGGCTTCAAGAATATCGATGCGCTTCGTTATAAAAGTCTAGCGTCTTGGAGATCGACCGAACAATACACGTAGTGTATAGTAAACATCGATATAGTTTGCGAAACTTCTTTTGACCTTTCTGAAAGATGGTCGAAGGTGTTGGAAACTTCTCGAATGGAGCACTAAAGGTTGTGGCGGTGGGCCAAAATGCCCCGGGCCAAAAGACATAAAAATCCAGAGGTCGACGTGCGGTGGCCAATGAATGTAATGACAGAAATGCCCACTCGCAGAGTTTAGGGACTCGTGTACGTCAGGGACGTAACACTCCCCCCCCTCCTTTTGTAGCCATGACACTCAGACGCGTTAGGAGACATAGGCCAATAATGACGATTACAACCGCCAATCAGATTACCTTACTGCCACATGAATTCAAACATAAATAATTATTTTTTAAAACATATTCAAGTATTTGTGTGCACGGATGACGTTTTGAGTGGTGTTTTAACGTAATTTTATTGCCTTTTTCAGTTTGAAATCACTTGTGCAAAACCTAAATTATTTAAAACCACGAATTCATGTGGCAGTAGGGTATTGACGTCTCGAAGGTTGTCGAAGGGCTCCCAGCTGTTATACGCAGTGTCAAAGCCGTGCCACTTGAAAAGATACTCTCGTTTTTTCCACGACATCTATGTCCGAGTATGTCTTCAACTACGTATCTCCGTATCCCCGTCCACTTGTACATGAGGAGGAGGTGCCACGTCTCTGCCAGGGAAGTTCGTGCTAGGGTCCTGGTAGTGCTTGACTTTGCTCATGCAGACGACTGTTTGGATCGCCATCATGTAAGGCAGGCAAAGACGAGCGATGATAAGGGTTTGCATTTACTCGATCTCAAGTCGTCCCAGCCATCAGGAATTGAGCTTTGCAATGTCTTGTCCTCATATTTTGATGTTTGCTGAGCTGAGGAGGATGCAAATGCCAGCGCTGAACACGTCATCACTGTGATGTCGGTCGGCTTCTTGCTTCATAGCTTCTTTATTCTATGCAAGAGTCTGTCCCGTTACCTCCCAAATGCTTGCCAAGTCCTTGTGGTGGATGTTGACCGTGAGGATGTTGCTCTGAATTTGTAAGGTAGCCGGTGTGGTAGGAAATTATCCATAAACCACTTTGAAGGGGGCTTTACTGGTTGCGATAGAAGTGGTGGAGTTGTATGCGAGTTTGGCGATGGACAGCTTGGCTGCCCAATCAGTATCGTGCGGCTTGCATAATGTGTGGAGAAGTTGTTCGAGCGCTTGATTGGTCCCATCTCTTTTTCGATCGGTTTGAGGATGGAACACCATTGATAGGTGGGTCCGACTACCATAACGGATCATCGGTTCGTGCCAACAATGGCTAGTGAAGTGGTCATCTCTATTGCTGATGATGGTACGTGGCACAATATCAAGCCGTACATTTTGGTTTAGAAATAGCCGCGTTGTTCCTTCTATGGTGACGGTGGTCGTTGTCAGCATGAAGCACAAATTTTTTGAAAACTTGTCCACCACGACAAGAATGGCATCATAGCCCTCGGGAGGGGCGAGCAGTCCCGTCACAAAGTCCATGTTAATGTCGGCCCACGGTTCCGTTCAAACAGGTAGGGTTGGAAGGAGACGAGGTTGCATTGTGCGACGAGTTTTTTTTCTTTGAGAGATGTCGCACAATTTGCAGAGTTTGACTCTTCGGCCTGCATCTTGTCCCACCAGTAGTATTTTGCCAGCTTCTTGAACGTCTTGTCCTTGCCAAAGTCTCCACCTGGAACACTGTCATGGCAATCCTCCAATAGCATTCTTTGAAGTTCCTTCTTTGGTGCAACTATGACCTGAAGAGTGAATCGTCATCACCAGTATGGGTCGTCAAACTAGAACTTGGTTTTGGCCTACACGGAGACCTCCTCGTATCCCTTCGCGAACAGTCTCGCAAGGTACGGGTCTTGTTTGACGAGCAACGTGCTGTTCTTGGCCATTATATCTGGTCACCGACTCAGAGCATCCGCCAGATTAGTTTGTCCAGGCCGGTACTCAATGTCGTAGTCGAAGTTCGAATCAACGAACTCCATCTATCGAGTTTGTTGACGGCTCAATTTTGGTTTTCTTGAGATAATTCAACACGTCATGGCCTGTGTGGACAATGCATCATCAACAGTCCGAGTAGTACCGCCATGTTTTGAACATATGCACAACTTCAACCATCTCAGACGCGTGCACTGCGTAGTTTAGTTCTGGCCCACGTAGTTTTCATGACATGTGCATGACCGGTTGTTCTCCACCGCCATTGTCTTGGATGAGAACGGCTCCAATGGCTCGATCGGACGTGTCGGTGACCATCATGTAGTCAATCGTTATATCTGCCAGTCGTAAGGTTGGCACCGAGGTAAGAGCGTACCCTAAAAAACTTTGAATTCGATTATTTACCTATTCCATAGGTAATTCAATGAGTTTTTTCCCGGGTTCAAATTATTTAGGTGTCACGTTTGAAATTGACGAAAGTAGAGGGGTGGTCCCTTGAATTCGATTAATCGTCCGGGTCATATAATTTTTTTTGACGAACGTCGACTTCGCTTCAACATTGCGAAGGGCATTTTTGAACGGTCGAATGCCCGTCGATGGCGCAAACATAGTTGAGCGGGTGCACCGGACCGTCTAATCAGCGGGGTACCAAATCAACGGGGCAGCGAGGCAGCAGAGCAGCGAATCAGCGGGGCAGCGAGGCAGCAGAGCAGCGAATCAGTGGGGCAGCGAGGCAGCAGGGCAGCGAATCAGCGCTGCAGCGAGTCAGCGGGGCAGCCGGACACCAGGGCAGCGGAGCAGCACTCGGTTCGACGAGCCGATGTTCGTCGAACCAAACTTCTTCAACATATAATGCCTGTGTGCAGTTTTCTCTAGCAAAACAAAAGTGGTAATGAATCCAGGACTCCAAGTTCTAAAAATATGGCGGTAGTACCTTGATTTCGATGATTTATGTTTTTAATTATTTAGGTGGTATCTATGAATTCGATGAAAGTTCGTTTTCGACGAATTTCGATGAGGCAAAAAATAGTTAACATTGAAATCAAAGTTTTTTAGGGTTTTTCAAAGAGTTGAACACTCCTTGTTCGCTATCCCCCCAATTCCACTTTGTGCTTTTCCGGGTGAGATCGGAGAGAGGCACTTAAACTCGTGCTTAGTCCTTTAGAAATCAACGGTAGTAGTTACAGAAGCCGAAAAATACTTGGACGTCCCAAACATATGTTGGCTTCAGCCAATCAGTGTCTGCCTCCACCTTTCTCGTGTCTATGGTGGTTCGTCCGCCATCGATGATGTAGCCCAAAAACTCAATCAAACGGTGACCGAAGTCACACTTTGAGATTTTTCCAAAAGATTTCTCTCTGTAACACTTCGAGAACCTTTTGAAGATGTGCATTATGCTCCTCCAGGGTGCGGATGTACACCAGGATGTCGTCAAGATACACAATGACAAAGTCGTAGAGGTATCGACGGCATATGTTGTTCATCACAGTCATAAATATTGTGGGAGCATTCGTAAGTCCGAACGGCATAACCGTGAACTTCAAGTGTCTGTTTGTGGTGTAGAATGATGTCTTTTCAACATCCTTTTCAGATATAGGAATCTGATGATAACCTTTGCATAGGTTGATTTTGCTGAAAAACCGGGCCCCACCAAGTTGGTCAAACAATTCGTCTACGTGCAGATGAAGATAGTGTTTCTTGATGGTGATGTTGTTCAATGCTTGGTAGTCCATGCGCATCCATATTTCTCCTGTTTTTTTTTTCACCAAAAGTATTGGTGCCGCGTACGGTGACGTGGAATGGCTGATGAACCCCTTCCCGAGCATCTCGTCCAAGTGCTTCTTGAGTTCGGTCAACTTGTGATCGCTCATCATATAGATTTTTTTCACCTTTTGTCTTCTCCCTGACATCAGGTCTAACTGATGATCAATGTTTGAGTGCGGAGGTAGATCTCGCAGCAGTTGGTCAGAAAATACCCCTTTGAACTCCTAAATGAGTGTCGCAAACTCCTCCGATACTTCTACAAACTTCTCAAATGTTGATGTCACCGCCGTCGCCTCGGCCAGTGCAATCTCTTCTACCTCCCTTGCTTCCACGTGGACTAGCCACGCTTGAGCTTTGCGCTTCAGAATCTTCTTGGCCACGTCTAGAGATATCGGTTGGAATGTTTTGGTTGGCGCAACTTCCTCTATTGCTTCCACCTATGTTGCTTCCCTAACCACCATTGTGTCATGGGCCGCTCGACCAGAAGAAGGTGTCGTTTTCCGCCTATGATGCTGACGTAGGCTGATCCGCTACTCTAGTCTACCTACGGAATGTGTCGATACAGGAAATTTTGCCCGAGGATGACTTTGTGTTTGCTCATTGGACAAGCCCTCCAGACAGTTACGTCGTGCAAATCTCCGACTTGTAGTCAGAGAAGCTCGAGAAGTCGACGGATCTATAATTGTCCATCAATAGTTTTTCCTTCCAAACACCCCTGGTTTGGTTTGTAAATTTAGCTTCCAAACCATGTCATTGCATACATAGTTGTGAGAACTTCCCTCATCTAGTCGTGCCGATACTGTTCTACGACTCTTACAACTCCGCGGTTATACTCGTGCCTGTATCACCAATTGCTATTCCTCATACTCCTCATCAAACTTTGCAATCTGAGGAACCCTTGTCTGTAGTGATATGACCCACTCAGATGGGCAATCGGTCGGCATGGACTTTTCCAAACGGACAAGAGTCTCAACGTCTACTCTTGCCCTTTGTAATTTCTGGACTCCTCACTCTTTTTGTACAACTTCCACTCTTCTTGGTTTGTTGATGTCGTTTCTGAAAGTAACGTGAGATGTGACCCGGGTTCTCGCAAGTCCAACACAGCTGTTGATCTCGTCGATGGACGGCATCAATCTCCATTAGAGACGAGGTTTCCGTTGACTGCGACTTTCCTTCGCCACGATATGAATTGTGTCTTTGGGGCCGGGAGCCGCTGGCTTCCTGCATCCGAGCATTGTTGTCGGCACTGTCGATTTTCAAGAATGCTGTCCTGGCATTCCCTGAACTGCCTAAGTGTGCACAGCTTCTTAGTGCAAGGAGACTTCCAAGAGAGGTGTGTGCTTTGGGTCGCCACAACACCAAGTGAGCAGAATTCTGGCAGAATACAGATTGTGGAAACTGAGAAGAGCTGCGAATCATTAATCGTTAGTTCTTTTGGTGAGATTACATCAGATTCTTATAGCCTGTGATCTAAGATTTCCAACGCATCCAAGCACGCCAAAAACGGAGCAGTATAGCCCCTGCTACGCCCATCCAAGCAACCCTTGGTGGAGCCGCCTTTGGCTGTCGCCGACGTGAGTCGTCTCCGACACGAGCCGACGACGGCTCGAAGCGCCTTTCTTTCATTGACAAGTCAAAGGGCGGCTCGACCTAGTCCAGGGGACCTCCCTGGTTGCTTCCTCTAGGGCCTTGGGGTCTATGGAGCCAGTTGGAGCTGAACACGGACCACCGGCGGTGGAGTATCCCGTCACCCCGGACGGGTACCAGATTCCACCCGCCTCACCACCCGAACTTTGGGTAGGGCTAACTCTCTGAATTCTCAACCAAATCGAGCAACTGAAAGCTCGAAATCTCATGGAAAAATTCAAGGAGTCCAAATCGGCAATCAGATTGGACATCCAATTACTCTCTAGTGGTCGGACCAGGAAAACGGCAAACGGCAACCATGGCAGGGGCACTTTAAACATCGATGCGGTCCGCCACTATGATCATTTACGGAAGGTCAACTTAGATGCTGAAACTGGCAGCCACTTGCCGACTATCTTGCTTGAGGTTGTTATTGTAGTTGAAACATAGTGTGTCGAGGGCGAGGTCACTACCCATGATGATATTGTGAAAATATTACGTGTACTTTGTGACGTTGGACTACTGACGCAAACGTTGGACCCTGTACTATGCTCACACTTCTCCTTCAACTTCCTAAAGTGAGGTAGAGTAGTGCGTGTGAAGTCACTCCACATTTTTGGTGGAATGAGAGATTCGTGCCACCTCGGATGAATCTGCAAAAGAGTTGGTACGCATGCAATTGACGATGTGAGAGCGGTCGCGTGAGCTATTGATCTGGCTCCGTCGGTCTCTTGATGCCATTGAATTATCTTTAGATTGGACCACCAACTTAAGGCTGTTCCATGCAAAAGCGCGACTGTGAGATCAACATTCTTTTTGTCATTGTTGACCCTAGGAGTGGTGAATTACACTTTCAAACTCGTCAACCACATCCCGACGCTTTGTCCCTTGGATTTCGCGGGATCAAACGGCTCAGGAAGTACCGGTCAAATTTGGGATTCACCTTAGAGCTGTGAATTCCTCTCGGTGAAAACTACTTTGCACGTCCAAGACACCCAAAGTTCCTCCATCGCCATGTTGATTTGGAGAAGATGGGTGTTGAGGATCTCGAGTTTTGAAAGCTTTTGGTATAGGTCTTCGTTGATTCGCGTTTTTAGGGAAGTACCTCTCATCATGTCAGGTGTCGTCCCAATGGGTAGGGGCGGAGGCAAAGGACTCGTTGAGCTTGAGGGGTCCATCACCGGATTGGGCGTCGAGCTTGTCGGTGTTGTGCCCTTTGTCACAAAGGTTGCCACTGTTTTCTGGTTTGCGTGGAGTGCATCAGTGTTCGTGCGCTGCTCATCCTCCATCGCAGGAGTACTCACCGGGGACTGCTGCTCATCGCCGGTTGTGCTCGCTTCATTTTTTGTTTTAGCAAGTTTTACAAAATTCTAAATGATAGAGATGCACTGGACTCGTGTAGGTTGTCGCCAGTACTCATAGTGTCGGTTTTCCCTCCTACGTTGCTACGCTCCGATACCAGGGTTACGTGGAGCGGAATGTAGGTGGTTCACAGGGATGAGGTATGGAACAAAAGATGATTCAATGATTTGGGAAAGAAAGCAAGAAAATGTACTTTGATGACAAGTGTTGAGTGAGTAGATGACATATACACAATGCCGAGTGTGAGAATGAGGCATATGTTAGGTCCTTGGCGCTCGAGTCGAGTGACGCATGCGAGGTCGCACCCTGAGTGACTGCTTCAAGAAGCTCCATCGAGAAGTGAGGGGGCTTCAAGAATATTGAGGTGCGTCATTGTGAAATTCAAGCACCGTCGAGAATTCGATTGACAGATGTCTAAACATGGATATAGTTCGCGACACTTCTGTTGACATTTCTCCAAGGTGGTATTTTTTGACAAGTTTGACCTCTTCTGAGAAGGGTGGATACAATTATCATGATCCGTATCAATCTTATGACGCTGTTCGGTCGGCTTCTTTACAACGCGAGACATTAACAAAGACACGACTCGATATTCTTGAAACCCCCAAACTTCTTGGCAGAGTTTTTACATGGTGGCCACTTACGACGTGGCATCGCACCAATCACTAGCCTCAAGCGTTCAAGACTCCAAGTATGTCCCATTCTTATTTCGGCACTTGTGTTTATGTCCTTGAAACTTTGGAGACACCTTCAAAGTACACATAGTAATAATTGTAGAATAATCAAGTGTCACGTATGTCCAAATCGTCTTTTTCTCCATAATTTCTACTTTATTCATCACATACATCGTGTTCAACATAACATGGACCCCCCATGCAAACCCCTCACAAGCGCTCTGTCGATCAATCACAGACCCGTCAACAGAGGGATTTGTGATTGTTTGTAACAATATGGGAACATGAGCATGTCAACAATCCATGCCATGCGGCATATGTATTATGGCCTAATTCCGCTTTATCCACTATTTGGGCCTCCGAATCTTCTCTTGGCCAGTTTTTGCACAAAATGAACATGGTACTCACTGAAAAGAAAAAAATGCTTACTATGTCCACTTTTCCCGGACCACACAACATCATGCGCACCGCGCCCACTATTGGGAAGAAATACATGTTACACCGGTTGAGTACGAATTATTCTCAACAAAAGTGGGTACGACATACATCTTATCTTATTTTTTAATAGTTTAAAAAGACATTGCGTTCTAGATGAAACTGAGGCAGGTCCTGTTATTCAAGGGAACAAATTATTTTGTACTTTCATTGATGTGGTTGTGTTTTTGGTGAATAAACTAGGGGGGCGTGTTATTCGGCTAATTCCCCAATCGTCCCCATTTTCGTTCGACCATGTTTGAGACGGCCCCAATCTGAGAACAAATGGCTACGTCATCCCCATTTGAAAAACTTCTGGCTAGGTCGCCCCCAGTTTTTATTAGTTTCCCAAGTTGTCCCCATTCTGAGAATTATGGCTACGTCACCCCCATTATGTAGAGGGTTGTGGTTTAGGGATTTCGACGTCGAGGGAGGCCTGAGCGGACATCATCGTTCTTATGTGCGACATCACCGAACGAACGAGACGCACCTCCCCCAACCAAACAAACGAGGCATTATCGTTCGTACGTGCGCCCCCCCCCCCCCCACGACGGGCGACTTTCGAAGTCGCCCCCATTCTCGCTCGACCATGTGAGACGCCCCCATTCTGAGAAAAATGGCTAGGTCGTTCCCATTCCAAAAAGTCATGGCCAGGTCGCCCCCACTTTTGGTGCTCTGGGGAATTATGGCTACGATGCCCAGTACGGATGAAATACTATCGACGTCTTGCCCCCACTTTAAAAAACGTCTGGCTAGGTCGCTCCCATTAATGGGGGTGACGTAGGCATAATTCTCAGAATGGGGACAAGTTGGAAAACTAATAAAAAATGGGGGCGACCTAGCCAGAAGTTTTTCGAATGGGGACGACCTAGCCATTTGTTATCAGAATGGGGGCGTCTCAGACGTGGTCGGCCAAAAATGGGGGCGACTTGGGAATTAGCCGCCCCACGCCCCGCCCAACCCCCTACCGCACCCCTCCACCCAGCACGCCCCGTCGTCCCGACACAACAAGACCCCGCGAAGACGTGTGGGACGCGAGACCGCTACAAGAAGAAAGCGTGAGACGTCCCTTACTCGCAACGTATGACTAGTATAATACATATACATATACATTGTAACGGGTCGAGTCTCAAGCTCCTGCTCTAAAGTCGTGGTCGGACTTCGCAAAATGGCGTTCTCAATCCACGTCAGGGATTAACCCCCTTCGTAGGACTGAGGGAAAATCATCATCAACGACCCAAAGCAGGGAGACTCGAATATTTAGAGTCTCCGGAGGCCCATTTCCGATTTTAATCTTACCCCTGGTTTTGGGATCCAAACTGGGAGTTTTTACCTCAAACTTGTGCATTCGCACGAGTTTTTCTGGTTTTGAAACTCATAATTCATCCTAAACGAACTGGAGCTTCGTTTTTGACGCGTCGGCGCGAAATCGTCGCGTGCGAGGCACGATCGGCGATTTCGTGCCGACTACTCTCGTGCACTTCCCTCTCTCCTCGCTCTCACCCTCGCTCCCCCTATCCCTCATCCTCGCTTGCACGCTTGCAAGGAGGGAGAGGGGGGACGAGGGCACGAGGCCACGAGGCCTCACCCTCGAGGCCCTCGTGGCCCCTCAGCCGCCGATCGGGCTTAGGCCACGATCGGCGGGTGGCGGCTGGCCGGCTGGTGGCCGGCCGGTCACTTGGCCGGCAGCATGCTGGCCGGCGGCCAGCGAAGTGCTGGCCGTCGGCCAGCCCTCGCTGATGCGAGGGATGGTGTGTAACCACCCCTTGCTTCAGCGAGGAGGGAGGGACGAACTTGCCCTCCCGTTATATTCCTTCCCACTTATTATGAACCGTCTCCGTTCATGAACAACAAGCAGGATTGTCAGTTAGTGAGTCATCAACATTGTGAAAAAAAATAAATAATTTCAATCACCAGCTAAACATGAACACGTGCCCGACAGTTGGACCTAAGCTGTAGCTTGTCGGTCAGCAAAGCTAGCGACCTCCCCCTTTTAGGCTAGAGCATCCGCGCGACAACCATGTTGGGCGTCTCTAACCTCATATGGTTGTAGTCCATGAATGCCGCCCCTTGGAAATTCTGTTCACTTTTTCCGTGTTTAGGTGGTGCCCGCTGATACGCGTCGATCAGTGCGAGCTGCTAGCTTGCTCCAATACTCGTTGACCACCTCTGTGGACAACCAAGATTCGGGCTCACATGGGTTATGTTGAGGTCCAATCCCGGCCCAATGAACAAGGTATTCCCCAACAACCCGCAACCAAAGAGTATGCTCTCGGTGCTGACGTAGGTGCATAATCTTGTATTGGCCATCAGCAGCAAGGAATGCGAGTGGTGGCTGAATGGTTCCCTTTGCCGTGTATGGAGTCAATAGACTCATATGAAATACGTCATGTATCTTCATACTTGGCGGGAGGAGCAATCGGTATGCCACTGGCCCGATGCGTGTAATGATGGGAAACGACCCAATCCACTTCGGTAGAAGTTTTCGTACCCCTGGAGACTTCAGCCGAAGATTCCTAGTGCTAAGCAATACTTTGTCACCGATGTGAAACGAGACCTCACGTTGACTCTTGTCGGCATTTGCCTTTTGTTGTTGCCGAGAAGCTTGAACTTGATCCTTTGCCTCGTGTAACAAGGAGTCTATGCGCTTGGCAAAGGCTTGAGCAGAGGGAACCTGTCCTCCTGTACTCCTGTTCTTCACCAATGAAGAGGGCACCACTGGATGCCGACCACTATTCAACACAAACGGTGTGAACTGTGTAGACTCGTTCACTGAGTTATTCACCGTAAATGCCGATGCTAGGAATTCGTCCCAGTCATTCATGGCAGTGTCCATGTACATGCGGAGCATTTGTTCTAGAGTACAGTTCATTCGCTCTGTTTGTCCGTCAAATTGAGGGTGAAACGCTGTCGACATCTCCGACTCGCTGCCGAAGTACTCGTGCATCTTTTGCCAAACTTACATGCAAATGTTTGATCTCGATCAGAGATAATGCGCAACGGCAAGCCGTGGTACTTTAGGACACCCTCAAAGAAGAGATGAGCGGTCTCCCCTGCGTTCACATCAGTGGTTGTAGGAATGAAGTGTGTCATCTTCCTCAAAAGATCCACAATCACTAGTATTGCATCGTGGTCACAGGCCGTGTCGGGAAGACGAGTAATGAAGTCCATGCTAACGCACTCCCATAAAGTCCCAAGAATGGAAAGTTCTTGGAGGAGTCCAGCAGGCTTTTTGTTACCAGCCTTATTTTGAAGACATGGGTGGCATGTCATGCAATACGTAAGGACATCGACACTCCATCCTGGCCACCAATAGTGGTCCAAAAGTGCCTGTCCGGTCTTTCGAAATCCCACATGACCTGCGACAGGCGGGTTGCGGAACTGGGAGATAATCGTTGCTGAAAGGTCTCCTGAGTTTGGCACAACAACTTATTCTGGTGTACCTGGCATGACGGTCACACACCGAGTCCTTGGGATAAACTTCCCAACCCTCCACCCCTTGGTGTGTGGGCCAACCCTTGAGATGTTGCACGACCCTCTCCTAGCAGCAAGACCGCTGTTACTGACTAAGATTCCCGTCGTGTGACTCTCCCAGTGGCGTTTGCACCAAGGTACGCTACGAAAAACTTGTAGGTTCGAATGGACGTTTGCGAGGCAATACTTGGAACACAAGGAGAGCTGCACAAGGAATCAATCCTTTAGACTTGATAGATCAGTACAAGGCAATGTCCAGAGTCTCTGGGTAAGATTGGCATGCCTAGAACAACCCTTGGTTTCCTTATGTACTAGCCCCTATGAGCCAGCCGAGAGCCCCTCGGTACTCCGAAGCCCTCTGCTCAGGTGCAATCATGCAAATAACACATGCATCATGTAGTACGTGTTGCGAGCTTTCCGACGCACCAAAGAACGCCTCAATCCGTGAAAAAACAGCTAAGTTATGACCATTTGAGTGCTCCACGCGTGACTGCCGCTGGCACCGCCGCCAGCGGGGGTCACGGCCGCCTGAAGCGCCCTTGCTTGCGAATGCAGCTCCAGCCACCATCTCGATGTGCACATGGATCCCAATGAACCTTGCCTCATTGGCTAAGCATCCATCCAGGGGTGCTTCCGCTGCAGTGGACGAGAAAGTCGCTCCACCGTGCTCGGGGTCGAACTGCTATGTCTCCATTTTTCTGGATGTGTGCCTCCCACCTTTACACGGCCGTATCTTTCTCATCCCTGTACCGAATGACCGGTTCTTGGATCGATTTCACACGGTTTTTAACATAGAATACAATGAGCATCAAAACATGCATCTGAAATAAGCATGATGACGTAATCACCACCTTGACCGGCGGCTCCCATAACATCACCCCCCTTCCGAGGGCGCACCATCCCGGTGCGTTCCTGGTACGCTTGGAGGACCGTGTTGACAGCACCGCCTCTGTGGAAATCAGCTTCGGGGATCTAGCAGTTGTGCTCAGGCCCATATTCGCACCATTACACCAGGTACTGCCACCTGTTACCACGTCGACGGTGCCTGAGAATCGTTTCCACCACGTACTCCTCTTCACCCTCCACCAAGACTGGTGGAGGAGGAGCCTGTCCCCGTGCCGCGAACTACGCATCCGGCTCCTTGTAGGCCTTGAGAAGGCAAGCGTGGAACATGGGATGAATCCCATAGTGGTCCAGCAACTCAAACTCGTAGCTAACCGCAGACCGCTTCTCCTTGACCGGAAAAGGGTCCACCTACCGAGGCTTGAGGTTGTCGCTTCCCACCCCCGTCAGCTACAGGTTTTACGAGCCCAACAACACCTTTTAGTCCCACTGAGAACTACTCCGCTGCCCGGTGCTTGTCCGCTTACTGCTTCATCTGCTGCTACACCTTGTGAAGCGCATCTCGTACGTCGCTCCACACCTCCGTGAAGTCACTTGTAAATTGCTGTACAACGGATAGGTCCGACCCAGTTGCCATGTTTGAGGGATATAAAGGCTGCACCCCATACACTACCTCAAAGGGAGACCGTCCCGTAGAGGCATACACTACTGAGTTGTAGGCGAACTCAGGCACCGGGAGCTTGCATTCCCATCCCTCACCATCCGGCTCCAAGATCCCCCGCAGCAGCTGCTCCACGATCTGATTGGTGTAGTCAGTTTGGCCATCCGTTTGGGGATGGTAGGCCGATGAAACAACCACACAGGTGCCTAGCTTCCTGAAGAGATCCTCTTGAAACCGGGAGGTGAAGCGCGAATCGCGGCCCGAGACCATGCACTTCGGCACCCTGTGAAGTTTGATGACGTGTTGCAAGAGGAGTTGAGCCGTCTCTGCTGCCGTGACCTTCTCCGTACATGGGAGAAAGTACACCATCTTGTTGAACCGGTCCACCACCACCAGCACCATGGTGTTGCCCGTTGCGTCCCGTGGAAGACCCCCCACAAAGTCCAGTGAGATGTACGTCCACGGGCGCTCCGGCACCGGTAGCGACTGCAGGTCTCCTGGCTCTCGTGCCCTCCGTGACTTTATCCTTTGGCAGGTGTCACAGCTTCTTACGTACTCCTTGCAATCTGCTCCCATCTTTGTCAACCAATATTGGCGCACAAGCATCTTGAAGGTCTTGTCATGGCCAAAATGACCACAATTATGCGAGTCGTGCGCCTCTTCCAACAACGCTTGCCGCAACGACACACTTCACGGCACCACAATCTGGTTCCCCTTCTCATGCCGCCAATACTGGCCATCCTACTTGCACCCCTTCACCGTACTCCTGGCAAAGTCCTGGTCCTCCGCATAGCCGTGCGTAAATAGACTACGGACGATTGGAGATCCCGCCAGCACCATGATCGTATGCACGTCCAAATCCGAGCGATGGGAAAGCAGGTCCACTGGATTGATCCTCCCTGGTTTGTACTGGCTCTCGTAGTCGAAGCCGCCTTCCAGTAGCTCCATCCATCGTGCTTGACGACGACTCAGGTTTGGCTGTGACTTGAGGTACTTGAGCGCGTAGTGGTCCGTATGGACCACACACCGCCGCGCCTCAAGGTAGCACCTTGACTGCATGAAGGCCTGGACCACCTCGAGCATCTTCTTCTCGTGGATCAGGTAGTTGAGCTTAGCCCCTTTCAGCTTCTTGGAGTAGTTCACAATTAGCTACAACCCCTTCCCTTGGTCCTGCATCAGCACCCCGCTGATCACATAGTCGCTTGCGTCCGTCGCCAACACATACTCCTTACTCGTGTCTGGGTGCACCATCACTGGGGCTTGACACATGGCAACCTTCATTACACCAAAAGCTTGCCCCTCCTTCGTACCCCGCTCCCATTGGCACCCCTTCTTGAGTAAGTCTGTCAAGGGTGCTCCCATTGCCGCGTGTCCCCGGATAAACCTCCAGTAGTAGTTCGTAAAACCCAGAAAAACCTGGATGTCACGCAGACACGCCGGCTCTGGCCACTCCTTCACTCCTTCCACCTTTTTTGGGTCCATGTGGGTTCCCCTCCCGCTGACAATGTGCCCGAGGAGCTCCACCTCTTGCTTGGAAAATTCACACTTGCTGAGCTTGGCAAACAGCCGCTCTTTTCTCAGCACTTCCATCACCATTTGCAGGTGCTCTTGGTGCTCCTCCATCGTCCGCGAGTAGACAAGGATGTCATCGAGGAACATGATCACAAACTGGTCCAAGTAGTGGTAGAACACCTGGTTCATCAGCGCCATGAACGTAGCAGGAGCATTCATTAGCCCAAAAGGCATCACGAGATACTCAAAATGTCCATAGCGCATCCAAAACACGGGTTTTTCCACATCCTCCTCCGCTATGCGGATTTGGTGATATCCCGACCTCAGGTCTAGTTTGCTGAAGACGCGTGCGCCACGCAGCTGGTCGAACAACTCCTCGGCCCATGGCAATGGGTAGCGGTTCTTCACTGTGATTTTGTTGAGCGCTTGGTAGTCTACGCACATCCGTAGCTCTCCTGATTTCTTCTTGACGAACAGTACCGGTGCCGCATATAGAGACACAGACGGCTGAATGAAGCCCTGGTCCACCAATTCCCCCAACTGTATCTTGAGCTCCGCAAGCTCCGCGTCGCTCATGCGGTTGTAAGACCACAATATTGGTGACGATCTTGGCACCATCTTGATCTTGTGGTCAATGTCACGCCGCGACGGCAACCCCTTTGGTAACTCCTCTGGAAAAACGTCCCCAAACTCCTTGAGCACCTCCCCAACGCCGGGAGGCAACTCTGGAGCTCCTGCGCCTTCCACCGACTGCCCCTCCGCTGCTTCAACCAGTGCAATCTGCTGCTCTGCTGCTTGTTGTGGATGCACCCATGCCAAGTAAATTTGGCCACCCTCGCGCTCGCACCGCTTCAACTGCTGCAAGTTGATGACGCACAGCTGCTTCCCCGATTTTGCCACATCCAACTCCTTCCCCTCACCCCGCCACAACGGCGAAGAGAGATTTTTCCCACTCGCCTTCACGACCACACAGTTGCACCTCCAATCCACCTCCAGATTCCAGGTGTGTAACCAATTCCAGCCAATCAAGCAGTTATAATCATCCATAGGGCAAGTGTGGAAATCCATGTCGCACACCAACTCACCGATATGGACCTTGTGCTTGACGAGAGGCCTGCCATACTCCACCACTCCAGACACATACAACCTTGGCCGACGTCCCCGGCTGCCGTGCAAGCTCCAACCTCATCACCAATCTGTCGTTGAAGAAACTATGGCTCGCGCTGCTGTCTAGCAGCCCGCGTAGCTTCATCCGACGCTTGAAAATCCCCTATGGAATCTCAAGGACCAGCTCCAGGATGATCCCTGGAAACTGCCGGGTCGCACCTTTATCCTGCAACAGCACTTGAGGTAGCTCTTTAATCGGCAAAAGCCTTTCAGGGCTGGTGCTGTCCTTTGCGGATGAAAGAATTGCAGTAGTAGGTCATCCCCTCCTTACTGCTACTACCCATTTCCCTACTGTGCGATGTGCTTGGAGAAATCCCGCTTTCGATGACCCCCCTCACCACACGCCCAGCACTTGCCTCTCAGTCCTTGCTGTTCGCCCGTGCCCCGTTGCCCGGCTTGGACTGCATCCACCTCCATGGACACAGCGTGACCCGGCTGCTCCACCCATGGTTGTGTTACATAGCTGGTCCGGTGCACATTGTAGCTTACCGCGTTGATGCGTTCCGTTGCCGAGACCAACTCCGCAAAGGTCCGCAACCCGAGGACCGCGAGTTCACGTTGGACGTGCGGCTTCAGGCCGTCATGGTAGCAGACGTACGCCTCCACGTCCGAAAGGTCGTCGATCTGCGCCGCCAAAGCCATGAAGTGTGTAGTGTTGTCCTGGACTGATCCGCCTTGCTTGACGTGCTTGATCTTGTCACGTGCTACTCGGCTGTCGTTGAGGATGTCGAAACGCGCCTGCAGTATCATCTTGAACTGCTCCCACGTCTCTGGCTTCTCCGTCAACGCCCGCACACCGAGCTGCACTTCCCGCCCAAACGGTAGGCTGAGCAATGGCTGAAGCCGTTGTCCGGCCCCTAGCCCATCCGGCAACCCAGCAGGGTTCCGCCAGTATAATGGCGACTACCACTGCAGCGCCATTCCCCGGAGTAGCCTAGGTGCGTACTCCAGTCTTGTGGCATCTTCTTTCACGGAAACGCCCAACGCCGTGAATTATGAGTTCACCGTTAAGAGCCACTCACACGCACTGCCCTTGCTAGTGTAGAACTCTTGCTCCTTTGGCTTGGGCCGCCGAAAGGCAGGTGCAGATGCTAATGCGACACCCCCCAATGCACTGCTCCCTTGGCCGACGTACCTCGTCTCAACCACCACGCGCAGCTGCTGGTTCTCTTGGCGTAACCCATCGAGCGCATGCCGAATCTCCTCCATAAGGTAAGCCTGGTCATATTCCACGGCTGCCATACTTCCGGTTGTGATGAAAATTTTCTGGCCAAATGCAGTTGTGGTAGATCTGCTGCCTCCCTTGGGTCCGCGCAAAGCCGAGCGAGCGTCCATGCATTCTGATACCAAATGTGAACCGAAGGGCGTCCAGCGTGACGGTCACATGCCGATCCCTTGGGATAAATCTCCCAACCCTCGGCCCCTTGGTGTGTGGGCCAACCTTTGAGATGTCGCACGATCCTCTCCTAGCAGCAAGACCACTACTAGTGACCGAGGTTCCCGCCCTGTGACTCTCCAAGGTGCGCATTTACACCAAGGTGCACTGCAAAAGACTTGTAGGGTCGAATGGATGGGTGCGATGTAGTACTTGGAAGACATAGCGAGTTGTGCAAAGAATGGATCCTTTAGACTTGATACATCAGTACAAGGCAATGTACAGAGTCTCTGGGTAAGATCGGCATGCCTAGAACAACCCCTAGACTTCTTTAAGTACCAGTCCCTATGAGTCAGCTAAGAGCCCCTCGGCACTCCGAAGTTTTCTGCTGAGGTGAAAACATGCAAATAACATATGAATCATGTAATACACGTTTTGAGCTTTCCAACGCACCAAAGAAAACCTCAACCATGAAGAAACGGCTAAGGTATGGCTGTTTGAGTGCGCCACGCATGATTGCCGCTAGTAGCACCGCCAATGGGGGTCACGGTCGCCCGAAGCGCCCTTGCTTCCAAATGCAGCTCTAGCCGCCATCCGGAAGTGCCCATGGATCCCAATAAGCCTTGCCTCATTGGCTAAGCGTCCATCCAGGGGTTCTTCGGCCCAGTGGGCAATAAAGTCGCTTCGTCGTGCTTGGGGTCCAACCGGTACGTCTCCTGTTTTCTGGATGTGCGCCTCCCACCTTTACACGGTCGTATCTTTCTCGTCCCTGCACCAAATGACCCGGTTCTTGGATCGATTTCACACGCTTTTTCACGTAGGAAGCATCAAAATATACATATGACATCAACATGATGACGTAATCACCGCCTCAACCGGCGGCTCCCATAACATTCTCCGTGCCAGAAGATTCCTGCGGCCTCCACCAATCCGTACTTGTCCTGATTTCGAGAGTCTTGAAACCAAGAATCCACATAGTATCCCATCCAGATTCTGTTTACAAGACTGTTGTCATGGATAATCTCTTGTGGTGGTTGTCGTAGAGGTGTAGAGGGATGTGGTGTTTGTATTGTTGTTGTTGCAATGGCCATAAAACACCCACTGACCTCGGTGTTTGCTTTAATTTCCACAAGCTGTCAGCTTAGTGGATTAGCCACATTGATGCGTCCGGGCTGATATTCCCATGTGAACAAGAATTGGCTGAGGTATTTGGTCCAACGCGCTTGTTGTGCTGACACGTTCGGTTGCGTTTGGAAAAGCACCAATGGGTTATGCTCGGTCACGACCGTCAGCACCCTCAAAGTAGCAACGCCACATCTTGAAAGCGTGTACTACCACAAGGAGCTCTTGATTCCAAGTCGGGTATCGCGTTTCTGTGGAGATGAGCTTTTGACTCTCATACGCAACTGGGTGACCGTTCTGCATGAGGACGACTCCGAGTCCTACTACCGACGCATCACATCAAACCTCCTATGGTTACGATGGATCCGGAAGAGCCAGGACGGGCGCTGTAGATAGAAGTTCTTTGATTTTTAAAAAATGTTCTCATAATCAGATGTCTATTTCCAGTGTACGTCTTTTTGCGTGAGCCTAGTTAGTGGTGCTATCAGGGTCAAATACCCTTGCATAAACCGTCAAAAGCAGTTTGCAAGACCAAGGAAAGACCGAATCTACCTAACATTTTTCGAGCGTAATCAGTCTACAATGGCTTGGACCTTTTGTGGGTCGACATGGATGCCGTCCTCGCCGACGATGTCTCCAAGGTATTCAAACTCATCTTGTACAAACTTGTACTTGCTCACTTTTGCATAGAACTTCTATTCCCGAAGGATTGCAAGGACTTTGCACAAATATACTATGTGCTCTTCCATCGATTTGGAGAAAACCAGGCTGTCGTCCAAGTAAACCAAGACAAAATGACCGAGTTTTTTGGTGAACATTCAGTTTATTTCTCCTTGGAATGTTGTCGGGGCATTCGTTATACCAAAGCATAACACTCGGAACTGATTGTGTCCCATGTGTGTTCGAAACAGAGTTTTGGGAACATCATCCTTCGTGATGCAGATTTGATGGTACCTTTGGAACAAAACCAAGGACAAAACTACTTTTGCCCCTTGGGCTTGGTCAAAAAGATCCTCAATCCGCGGTAAGGGGAATCGATTTTTAACCGCCAGCATTTTCAACGTCCGGTAATCCACGCACATGTGTAAACCACCGTCCTTTTTGTTCACAAAATGGATTGGTGCGCCGTATGGCAAGCTACTTGGCTCGATCCATCCTTTTGCAAGGTACTCTTTCATTTGGCGTTTGGCCTCTCCCCTTTCTGCAGGACTAAGGCGATACATGGGTCTCAACGGAGGAGTTGCCTCTGGTAGCAGCGGAGGCATGTGGCCCATGTGTCTTTCTGGTGGAAGCCCAGCCGGTGGGTCCTGGAATACATCCAAGAACCCAGCCAATAGAGATTTGATCTCTTGTGGTGTGTCTTCCTTCACGTCATCCTCCACTTTCTACAGCTGAGCAAAGAAGTATCAATAACCTTGTCGAATACGTCTCTTGACCTGCATCGCAAACAAGTTGGCATGGACCTTGAGTTAGGTCGATGATAATTCCGTACTCGGAATCAACATAAAGCAATGCTGTCCTTTTTGGAGGATCAAACACTTTGATTCAAAGAACATTAGAGCCTTATTTTCACGGAGCCAGGGATTTGCTAGCACCACATCAAATGGATGAAGAAGGTTGAGTACCTTCAACATGACACTCTGTGTGTACCCTTGAATACAAATTTTCGCTTTACAAGTACCGATCACGGATACCGTACGGTTGTCACCGAAGACAACTGTGCCATTTGATGGCTCGTACTTCAGGCCAACCTTCCGGGTAAAACCAAGGCTAACAAAAGAGTCATCTCCTCTAGTGTCAGTAAGTACGTTCACGGGAGTACCAGCTAAGTGTCCTTTGAACTGCATGGTCATGTTACCTCCCCTTTTCGAGTGAACAGGCTCAACGATGACAAGCCAAGTTTGTGACAATCATGGAATCTAGACGGTGGACACCGCAGCTCCCATGATTCCCCTACTCGAGTCCATATCTTGTAGACACATGTGATTTCGGCTAGCACTTTCTAGTCTTTAAATTTCATTGGGTCGAAATCGTCGACTAAAGGTACCGCGAACGTGATTGAACTCATTGTTTTGAGGACGTTTGCTTCAATCACTGTGTTACACAATTCTTGCACAATGGTTGATGTCACCATCACTAAGCAGGTTTGGTCATGCATCTCGTCCGGTGATGAAAGATTTAGTGGGCAATGTCGATCAGCAAGTGCAAAACTAGGTTCAATGAGAGAGGAGAAAACAACGGAGAAAACTAGTAAAAAACTCAAATTATTTAACATCCTCGTCTGAAAACATGAACTCACACTCGTGATCCAGTTTTACCCCTGAGTGATCCCCACAAACGTCACTCAGGGGTGGGGAAAACCCGCCCCACGGCCGGGCCCATTACCGCGACCGCGACCCTGTCCACGGCCCTGTCCGCAGCCTCCTGCTGCACCCTCCCCACGAGGTACTCCTGTTGCGGCAAATGCCGCGACCTCTTTTCCACCACCAGCAGTCTCAGGACACTGTTCTCTGAAGTGTCCAGGCTGTATGCAGTTGTGGCACAATTCCTCGTAGAAGGTCGTACTATGATGCTCGTACGCCACCTGCAGCTTGTCATTGTCATGGCCACGCTTGTGGTTGGGGGGCTTGTTTCCACCGGTCTTCTTACCTAGGGGGTTTGTCGGCTGCTTGCCCTTCACCCCGTCCTGCTGCGTGGTTGTTCCTCCTGTCCCTGCAGCATCCATGCGTGCATCGCGGCCTTGCTGTGCACGCACATTTGGCCGTGCATCCGATTAGTGCTTCAGGTTCGCTGAATACAATTCGCTCATGTAGTCTCACAACATCCTCCAGCTTGTCCAAGCTTGGCCCGTTGCGGTCGTGGTGGTCTTGTCCTTCAGCTTCTCATTAGCAAGACAATCGTGTAAGTACTCCAGCAGTATGAACTCTGGGTACTTGAAGATCTGGGTACCGCCGCTCTTGGTGAAGCTTTCGGCTTCCTCCACGAGCGTGGTAAACTCGCTCAAGTAGGCCTCAAGTGATTTATCCAGCTGCTTGAAGTCCTTGATCTTGTGGAAGGCGCGTTGCGCCTCCTCACGCTGGATACAGTTCTTACGCATGATTGCACAGAAGGCTTCCCACGGCATGGTTGCCTCTCAAGGTGAGGCCACTGCGCACTCTACTCCTTGACCATGTACTTGAAGAGCTTGTCTTCAAGTCGCGTTGTGGCAAGGTCATCCCATTGACTGAGTGGAGCCTTGTGGATGCGTGGGACGTGCTCCATGTGGTTCAGCCAGTCGATCAGCTTCACGCACTTCTGGAAGATCTCCATACTGTGGAGGAAGGACATGTTCATGACCAGCCCCGAAGTCGTCAAGGTAGGCAAGTCATCGCTGCCACCGGAAGTGGCATCCGCAGCTATGGCACGTTGCATTTGCTGTTGCCTCCGTACCTGGGTCACGCTCTGCAACACCTTGTCGAGGTCGTCACATCGGCGGCTTACCTCATGGGAAGCTAGGCGCTGCAGCTGGCGATCACAATCCAGGTCCGTGATGCTCTACCCGATGTGGGCTAGCAGGTTGGCAAAAGCGAAATTCAGCTCTGATATCGTCAGAGCATCGGTGATAGCCTTCAGGGCATCGCGTTTTCCGTATACCTTTATCCACTATAGGAGGGTACGGTTCGCATACACGCCTCCTAGAAGTCCCACTTTTCAGAGGATGTTGTCATCAGCGACGACGCTCGAGTGGGCACTGTCCTGCCAAATTGCGGCCACATCGTAGGAAGGGGGGTCCACCCCACTCCTCTGATTGGTGCCATACCTCTATCGTCGGTGGTGATCTTCAGTCGACCCGCCGCCTCAGCAACAAACTCAGCAAGCCTGCAGCGTTCATCACAAATTGCCTTCGCGGCGATATCGTCCGGCTGGTTCTCGCGGGAACTTCCTGTGTGGCTGCTTTCGGCGCCTTTGCTGCTCTCGTCAGCCTTGCTACCGTCGGCAGCTTCAGGTGATGCTGCGAGTGCCTTGTCCTTCTTGAGCAATCGACTCCAGTTTACCGCACGATGATGGCAATGATCGTGATCCTCGTCGCCTTTGCCATCGTCGGATCGTGCTCTTCATCGGGGTCCTCCTCTCGGAGATTCTCCTCCATCGCGTCGTCCATCGCGTGGGGGTCGTCCACGTGCGCGTCGACGTTCCCGTCGAGCACTCTTCCGGCCTCCGCGCGCTTCTTGGTGTCGCCGAGGTTGGCGTCCATTACCTTCGGCGGTACGGTTGCCTTTGGTTTGGCAACCGTGCTCGTGGCGGCGGCTCCCAAAACTTGGAGTCCGTCAAGGGCGTGTGGTGAGGCCGTCACCACTTTGCCCTTGTTGGTCCTTGGCGGTCCGGCACTTGCCATCTCGTCGCCCGTGCAATTAGCACAAAAAAACCGTTGTGGGGATCACCCAACAACTTCGAGGAGGGATCGCCTCCCACAATCTCCTTGCTCTCACGATCGGTGAGGCAATTATAAATTCAATTCTTATTTTCCTAGGCCGCCACATCGGCACAAGGGCATAGAATTTGAAAACTAGTCTTCCTAAGCCGTGACTCACGCCAAATGGTAGTGACTAGGATCTAGGAAAACAGATAATTACAAGGCAAGGAAATGACAAGGGACGTGAGTGTCGCCCATAAAACGAGACTAAGAGACGAACAAGACTAAAGGAGTGTAAGGAGGACTTCTAAAAATTCCTAGCAACTCTTTCACTCTTTCTTCTACCTCCTTGTCTTCCTCTTGTCTTCTTGTCTTCTTGTCTTCTTTGGCCTTCTCTTTACGTTCCTTGATGCCTCTTGCGTTCTTAGACGGCGTATCCCTTGAGCCGACAGTGTTGGATGTGGTCAAAACCCTTCAAAGTGAGGCCCTCCTTTTTGGGGTGCTCTTAGGCCGTGAGAGTCCCTACTCTTGGGAAAGGGCGCTTTCCCAATTTTTGGATGACGGAGGGAGGAAGGAGTTTTGGAAATGGGAAAGGTTTGGTGGTTTTTGGGGGTACGAACTCTCCACCCCATCCCACAAAAATTCTCCTAGCCCCCCTGGAAGTGAGGAGAGGCTTGAAGGAAGTGGCTACACCAAGAAGAGATTTTTTCCAGCTCTTCAATACACTTTACGGTACTTCAATTCGTAAAGTATGGATGTCGTACTCCGTTTTGGCATTTCCGTTACTTCTTACAGCTTCTGGCGCTATTTAATATACGAAGTAGCCGCCGTTTCCGTTGAACCCTTAGTCGCAGGGGTCGTTTGCCTCTGAGAACCACTCTAATGGGTCGAGTCTCCAGCTTCTGCTCTAAAGTCATCGTCGGAGTTCGCAGAATGGCGTTCTCAGTCCGTGTCAGGGGTTTACCCCCTTCGCACGACTGAGGGGCAATCATCATCAATGACCCAGAGCAGGGAGACTCGAATACTTCGAGTCTTCGGAGGCCCATTTCTGTTTTTAACCTTATCCCTGGTTTTGTGATCCCAACCGGGGGGGTTTACCTTGAACTCATGCATTCGTACGAGCTTTTCCAGTTTCAAAACTCATAGTTCATCCTAAATGAACTCGAGTTTCGTTTTTTACGCATCGGCATGAAATCGTCGCGTGCGAGGCACGATTGGCGATTTCGCGCCGACTCCTCTCATGCACTTCTCTCGATCCTCGCTCTCACCCTCACTCCCCCTATCCCTCATCCTCGCTTGCTCGCTTGCAAGGAGGGCGAGGGGGGGAATGAGGGCACGAGGCCACAAGGCCACACCCTCGAGGCTCTCGTGGCCCCTTAGCCACCGATCGTGCTGAGGCCACGATCAGCGGCTGGCGGCTGGCTGGCTGGTGGCTGGCCGGTCACTTGGTCGGCTGCCGGCCGTCAAGCCAGCCGGGAACCAGCTGGCCAGCAGCGAGCAAAGTGCTGGCCGTCGGCCAGCCCTCGCTGACGTGAGGGGTGGTGCACAACCACCCCTCGCTTCAGCGAGGAGGGAGGGCCAAACCGGCCCTCCCGCTACATACATAAACATATACATCTTCATATACATATACATGTACATATACATACACATATGCATGTACATATACATATGCATATACATATACATCTACATATACATATACATATACATATACATATACATACACATACACATACACATATACATATACATATACATATACATATACATATACATATACATATACATATACATATACATATACATATACATAT
>SZWC01015344.1:45058-57626 GCA_023375785.1 Penium margaritaceum | reverse complement strand
CCTGAAGCAGACCCCAGGGGTTCTGCGACAGACAAGGAGGTGGGAGAGGCAGCCGTAGAAGACTTTGATGACAATGTCTTTGACAGTGGCAGTGAGGACTCCCTGAGGTATGCAGCAGAGCCAGAAAACGCACTGCTCACATAGGAAGAGCACGACGCTGAAGGTGCCAGACTCATGGAGCAGTATGTTGCACTTGAACATGACCCATACGGTGATGTAGGAGAAGAGGTGGCACAAGACGATGCAGGAGTAGAGCACACAAATGATGAGGTACAGGAAGAGCTGTGTAGAGACGCAGTATAAGGCATGGATGCACTTGGACTTCAATGTAGGTTTTCCCCTACTCATGTCCTTAGGTTCATGTGCACCTCTTCAGTTCCTTTGAAGGCCAAGAACACTTTGCTAGCAACAATGTCATGTCACTGTACAGGGGTACAGTGGAGTGTTTGTTGGCTGCAGCCCAAGTCTGAAAGCACATCCAAGTCCTGAGCAAACGGTGTACTCCTCATGGGTAGTGTCCGGCCACAATGTGTGATGACCATACTAGTGTGGTTGTGTTAGGGATGGTTGTGAATCCTTGGCCATTGTTTCCTTTGAAAAGTTTCAATTCATTTGCATTGGAATACCTTGCCAATTCCACGTTGATGCTATGGTGAAAATGAAAGTGTAGACTTGCGTTGCCCTTCACTTGTCGCAGTACTGTAGAAAGGAAAAAATGTACTTTACTGTAGTCACAAACAGGTGCCCCATGTTTCATTACAAAGTTTAAAAGTATGGAACAAAGGCATTTGTAATTCTCTCAAACATTTCCACCAAGTATGCATTGATTGCACGCTATCCGCAATAGCAATACCTATGGTAACTACGTTTATGTGTGGTGCTGGCACATGTTACTTGTTATCGAGGTTGTAGACAAAATGGTGGCATTTTTAGGTGAAGCTGTACTACAACACGTGCCCTCAACCCTTTGACATGGGTGCTCTACCGGACTACACACCAGAAGAACTGTTCTATGGTGCTGTTGAAGAATTTGACGAAGGNTCTCTCAAACATTTCCACCAAGTATGCATTGATTGCACGCTATCCGCAATAGCAATACCTATGGTAACTACGTTTATGTGTGGTGCTGGCACATGTTACTTGTTATCGAGGTTGTAGACAAAATGGTGGCATTTTTAGGTGAAGCTGTACTACAACACGTGCCCTCAACCCTTTGACATGGGTGCTCTACCGGACTACACACCAGAAGAACTGTTCTATGGTGCTGTTGAAGAATTTGACGAAGGGATGGTCATTAGTCCCGATCGTGTACATCCTTTTGGCACATCTATGCACTTGTGCCCCATGTGTGACATCATTGGTTGGATGCACACAATACCCCCAAAAGTGTAGCAGTGGGTAGTAAACGGCAAGCCTGGTCCTTATGAGTAATGTTTAGGCTACATAGACTCGTATTTCAAACGTTGTTCAAACCTTTGCTTAAAATCGCCATTGAAGTGGTGGAACACTGAGATTCGTGTTATTCATCCTTGCCATGTAAGAAGACACCAGGCACATGAGTAAGAAAATTATGGGAACATCCATGGGCTATTGGATACTGGAAGTATAAAATGATTGTTGCTTTTTAGTGTCCTACCAAGGGAAGTCATTATGTTTACTACACACCTTGGTATGCACAGAATTCTATGAGTCACGATCGCTATGTGCAAAGTTGTTTATGAATGAGATATACAGCCATTGTGTTTCGTGTTCAGCAGCATCTCTTATGCGTATGAATGCAGGCCGCAAAACTAGTACAATACTCGTCATTTCAGGTATTAAATTTCATGACATAATAAGCAATGTACCCGGTCGTTTACGGGCCTACATGGGTATAGTCTAGCGCACCATAGATGACTGACATGGCTGGCATGGCTACCTATTCGCCATGCCCAAAGGTAATAGCGACCAAGACATACGTCAGCTATGTTTCATTGTCCGCAACACTCATTTCATACACATGTGTTGGACCTGTGATATGCATGTTAACTAAGGCTGCACACGTACAAGAATACCCACGATTTCAGAGATGCAATGTCATGAGAGAATAAACAATGTACTTGGTCCTTCACTGGCCTAAGTGGTTCAGAGTCTAGCACACCAAACAGGATCCGGATGAACCCAAGGCTGCAAGTGTGGTGGGCACCAGATAGGACGGCAATGTGGCAGCTTCCTACACATGATGTGGCACGTGTTGAATGGATCACTTGGAGGGGGGCCCAAATTCTTGGAGTCCCAGAGGCTTTTGATGTTGTTCCACATGACCCATGCATCAAACCGATCCGTACGGGGGCATGGAGGAAGAATTTCACCCCATGCACCAAACTGAGGGGCATCCGGACCTCCATCCCACAACTGGAGCGGCGGCATGGGACGACCTCGAAGCTTCAGCGGATCCGAGGAAGACATGCTTCCACGTGAAAAGTGTGCCAATGCAGGAAACGTACAAACCGCAGAAGTCGTGACTTGTAAACTTCGGAAAAAGCAATGGTTCATCATGGAACCGCGTCTCGTACCTTCTTTTTCTTGTAAAACGTTTCCCGGTCTACAATCTTGTACACCAAAATGGGTCTGGATGGACCCATGGCTGCCAGTGACGCGGGGACCATGGCGGACGGCGATGCGGCTGTTTTTCACCTATAAGCAAGCACATGTTGTATGGGTCAACAGGACATGTGCTTGATGTTAACCTACCTGACCCACACATCATACAGTTCCATGTGGCGGGCATCATTGACATCTCCCACCCATTTCTCCAGCGGCGGCAATGGTCGACCCTTCAACGACAAGTACTGCGAGGACGCCATTGGCGGGTATCGCATTCAACGTAATGAACGTGAACTTGCAAGTGCTGGCCAGTTGAAGTATGAACTACAAATCTCACCTCGGTTTTGGCTACTGTTGCGCTTGTGCACGTTTTTGACTACTTCACATCAAATGTGGCCGTTGTCACGAGCGAGGTGGCGGTTGATGTACTGCCTTGTGAGCGACAGTGACGAGGACCTGCTCGGATGTCACTCGTAGCGCGATGCCATTCTTTAAAAAGATATCCGATGACGCGTGTCTAATGCCTTCACGCACGCATAGCATTCATGCACATGATGCACAAACTTGTAAGAGTTTACGTCAAACCTAGGCCCGAGACAACATGGTTTGTGCAAAGTTTTCTCTTATAGCCTGCGTGTACCGAACCTCCACCGGTGGTCTGGACATCTACTGGCGATTGGGCATGTGGGCTCCTCTCAGTCACTATTCACGTTGAGCGAATAATGCATGGGTTACCGAGCTATTAACTTAAGTAAATTCCTAGATGGGTGATGTTTTTTAACGCGTGGGGGGCTTGTTGCTTTCTCGCTCGACGTTGATACCTATGTTGTTTCATGTGGTCCATTGATTCTTGCGTTGTATCGTACGCCACGTTGGCATGTTAGCTATGTAGTTCCAAAAAGTGGGAATATGGTGACCAAACCTATAAAGGATAATAAACTATATAGACTTAACAAAACAGCATTTTCAATTGATGATTACATAGAGGTCATGGGTCAAGTAAAGCGTGACCTCCTATCCCTCGTCCAGCATCCCTTGAACATGAGGGTCATAATCCGAGGCTTTCCCAACCTTCTCAGATTCTTTTTGGGCTATAATGGCTTTTAAATAAATGAATATCCACCATGGAAGTCCAAAATGTTTACTCACCACAAAACACCTGCCCCCCCCCCTCGTTTGCACACAAAATTCACAGCTTTTTCTGCGTGGAATTGCCTACCAAAACCCCGCACCAACACATGTTTTTAGGTCTTGTTTCAACCCATGGATACCCTTCCTCCCCCGGTGCATTATGTCGCAGAAAACCCTTAACAGGTGATCAAATGCATCAACAACACAAAAGATTTTATCCTTTTCGTTTGGACATTCCCCAAGTTTTAACCACAACTTTACTGGGCTTTGCGCTGAATATTACCGTACTGCCGCCTAAACTTAGATAGTCATTTGCGAAGGAATTGTTTTTTACTTTATTTCAGTCAATCGTGGCCGGAATTTCACACATTGGCTAGAAGGCCTCAAGGAAACAACATCAAACATGCATGTTAACAACCAAAATCGCGTGATTAGGGCATGTTTTTCTATGTTTTCCCTCTTTGAGAGCTTTGTGCGAGCATGAATCGAGGCCGCTCATTTTCAAAACTTGTTTTGGAAGGAATCTTTAAACACCGGCTACAAGGGGGGAACCTAATTGTGCAACGGGGTCGAGCCCAAGGGCAAGTAGTTTCAATTTGGGTTCGGTCACGATATACCCAGTTTTCGTACCTATTTAGCTTATACGCCAATGTCGCACACAAAGCAACGCATATGACAATGTCGCACAAGAAATAACGCATATGACAATTTCCCACAAAAAAACACAGATGACACTACCGTGCATAAAATAACGCATATGCCAAATCTACGCAGAAAATACCTTAGGAACCCATAAACGCTAAAACAAGTAATGTTACCGCCACATACCATGTAGCATTGATGCATGACATGATTTTTGTCACTCGATATGTCTCAGATGGATGCACCATTGTACTTTTATCCATGTTAGGTCCATAAGACATGCTGTGATCATGCAGGAAGAAAGAGTTGGGCGGCTGGTTGGTTCGCAAGAACCACTAATGATACCAAAAGAATCGTGGAGCGACATCTCCACGGATTTTGTGACCAGTTTGCCTGTCACACCTGAGGGGTTTGACGCCATGTTTGTCATCATGGACATGTTCTCAAAGATGGCGCAATTCATTCCGACCACTACAAATGTAATCAACAAGGGACCAGCATAACTGTTCCTTGACAAGATCGTTCAAATGCATGGGTTCCCGCGATCAATCACGAGTGATTGAGATGCGTGGTTTACCAGCCAGTTGTAGCGGGAATTCATGCAGCGGTATGGGAGTCGACTTCAACTTTCAACGACGTTCCATCCACAAACCGATGGAAAACCAAGCGAGCCAGCCAAACGCTCAAACAAGTCCTCCAAACCATGTGCGAACCTCACGAAACTAACTGGGCAGTCAAGTTGCCCGTTTCCGAGTTTGCATAAAATTTAGTACAGTCCATTGCAACATGGAAAATATCGTTTGAATTGGTTTACGGAGAAGAGCCAACAACCCAGATTGATCTACACACCAAAAGTAACATCCCCGCTGTCAACACTCATCGACGAGAGTTTTCTACAATTTAGTAAGAAACTCGTAAAACCCCTACAAAAACGCAAGCAGCTATGAAGCGCCAAGCCGATAAACATTGAAAAACCAAGGAGTTCAAGACGGGTGGCAAAGTCCTACTCAATTCGTCAACCGTCAAACTCCACAGATGATGCAACCCAAAACAAAAACCCAATGGTTGGGACTTTTCGCCATTTTGGAGATGCGCATTCGAGTCGTAGCAAAACATCAACTACACAAAAACATGCAGATTCACTCGGTCTTGCACAGTAGCAACCTTCGACACTACGTTGATCCGGCAAAAGATTTTCCAGGGCGCGTGGCACCTGCCCCGCCACCCATGATCGAAACGACGACCACGAGTACGAGGTTGATGAAATCCTTGATCACCGCCCGTGAGGAGGCGTAGATCAATATCTAGTTAAATGGAAGAACAGTAACGCGACACATAACAGTTGGATGCCGCACAGCCAGCTCTCAAATGTTGATCCTCTTATCAACGGCTATTGAGCCTGACTCAGGCAACAAGATGGCAACGCAACGGGACGTTGCGGATAGTGGGGGGGAGTGTTATGCCGATGAGCAAACATGAGTCCCAAAATCCACGAGTGACCTATTTTTTGCTTTGTCACTCTTGGCTCACTTCAAGACTTGGTCGCAGCTACTTATTTGGAGCTTGGACGGAATTCCTTATAACACCCCAAAATCTTCGCGTGTTAACGACCACTTCTCCGGTCAGTATCATAACTCGTCGGAAAGTATTTTGGACGACCCCCAACAATTTGAGACTAGGGGCGAGGTTCTTTTGAGGGACTTCCACGACCCTCGCAAACCTCAAATTCAGTCTTGAAGCCCCCCGTTGAACCAACAAGGGACTTCTTGAATCCACGAATCAGAATGCGACATCGCGTCACACGAACCGCCGAAAACCCAAAACGGCTCGACCGAAGCTCACTCTCTTGCTCTCGCCATTTTTTTGCACGTTGTCAGTTTTCGAAACTTACATCAATGAAGTTTACTTTCCGCTTCTCAAAGATACCCTAACGACCCCAATCTTGTGAAAAGTGACAAACTCCGTTTCCAGCTATGAACCACTTCACTTTTGCTAGCGTAACAGTCAGTTCACCCCGCTTGTCTACCAAAGCATTGTATTGTGAGAAATCGTAAGGCAAGCCTCTTACAGTCCAATACAAGATACAAACAAGGTTGGAATGTTGCACTAAGGTGCACGTGGTTGCGTAGTAACCATTGTAATTTTGGTGAAAGGGGGAACATATAAAACTTGTCAATGAAAACATACAAAGTAGAACAATAATGTAAAAACATCAGCATTTAATGCGTAACTAAACGTTCAACCTTTTGGGTTCGAGGTCTCCTTTTTATCTAGGCTCGTTTTCAAAGTACTTCTACTTGTGATGATTTCCATAGGAGATGTTTTGTAACGGCCTAATTCCGCTATACCCACTGTTTGGGCCTCCGAATCTTCTGCTGGCCAGTTCTCGCACATTAAAGACAAGATACCCACTTTACAAACAAAAACGCGCAATACCCACTTTTTTTCGAACCGCCAAAGATCATGCATGGCGCACCCACTATTGCGAAAACATGCATGCTACACCGGTTTAGGGTGAATTAGTTCAACGAATGTGGGTATCCGAAGTATGATTTTTTAAGTTTCATTGGTATCATGTCATGTTTTATTTTTTCCTATATTCATTATTCTTTTACTTCACCAAAATTCTAACATTTCTATTTTGACCGACAGTAGTCGCGTTTTTGGTACGTGAAACAGTGGGGGTGTCATTGATATCCACTCAACAATCTTTTTTTTTCCATCGCCGGACATGGGCTGCTGGTCTATCGTGTACATGACAATTACGCGATCGTGGATGTCCACGGTCGCGTTATATGCTCGTTCCCAGGGCAAACGAGCAAAGAGCCCCTCGAATTGGCCTTTTGGCGCTGTGTCTTAAGACTCGTTCGAGGACTGTTTCGCTCGTTCGTTACGTAAGCAAGCGAAACAGTTATGTTCACTTTAAATCGTTCACTTCCGTTTGCTACAATGTTAAAAGCAATTGAGCGACGTGGTTGTTTTCAAAATCTCTCTCCCACGCACACAAAACATGTTTCGACTTCGACTCCACGTCTATATTTGCAGCGCAAATATGGACGCCGATTTGACGTCGACGTCAGTTTGTTTTTGGTGTATTTCTCATGTGAACCTCGTCGACATGAGAAGAGCGCTAGAAAAAAATGACGAGCTGTCGATCGGACCTCGTCCTGTCGACAGCCCGATAGTCAAACAGGGAGTTGACGGGGTGGCTATCTACCGCCAGCCAGCCCGTCGGAGTCCCATCGTCGCCATTATCGAGCCATCGTGCTAGTATCGCGGGTACCGGCGTCGGTATCGAGCAATCGTCCAGCTCGATGCCGATACCGGTACCGATACTTTTTTTCTACTTCGAGGACTATTAACCAGAGCGAAAGTCGTAAAAGCACAGAGACAGTGAGAGAGAGAGAGAGAGAGGGAGAGAGAGAGAGACGGGGGAAGGGTGTGAAAGAGAGACCCGCAAAGGTAGCGAAACACTTAAAATATACAAAGAAACATCATGAGCATGTATGTCGTTTTCAACTCTCGCGCTATATATTTTTTAAAAAATGAGAAAAGTATAAGCATACGGGACCTTATCTATGTTTGTGTCAATGACTAAGGTTTTCTTTCCATGTGGTCGGGCGTATGTCGGTGGAGTGTGAAAGTGGGTATGCGGAGAATAATTTTATTCCCATACAATTTTTAGCTCGGTGGACATCCGAAGTATTTGTTTTTAACAGTGGCCATCGGAAGCATTATGTACAAACTGTGGACATTATTTGCATGTTTCTGCAAAAGTGGCCCTCACATTCTTTTTCTGCGAAGATTGGGTACGACGTTCTTTTGTTGCGAAGACAGTGGGTATGAGGCAAGTGTACCCTGTTTTGTAATCATGATTTTCAAAAGAAAATTTCAAAGGTATGTTTTTTTGTAAAACTATGTTGTGTTTGAATCATTTTTTCCACATGAATTTTGTTTATGGACTAAGTTCTGCATATTCATTGTATCTATACTTGTGTTCATGTTTGTATACATGTACATGCATCCATCTATGACTTTCAAGAAGTATGAATGGAATAACAACTATAAAACTTATTCACTTCATGTAGCATTTGTTTTTGTGTGTTTATGACTAGACCACCCTGTGTGAGTGACCATTCATGATTTTGTCTATGACCACTGATTGTAACATCAATACACATTATGCTTCGTGTCACTTTAATACTGGTATGATTTTTTTGTAGATCCCCTACTTCTTTAGTACATAGGTGAAGCATTGTGTTTATTTGGCAAAGAGCAAGCTGAAGCCAGGTAAATAGCTTCAACTATCTTGGAGTATGTACAAGTTGGTTCCTCACTCGTCCATCTCGTGTCCAGATAAACATGCGGTCAAATGAGCCTACCTCGTTGACCAGTCCCGAGAGTGTGAGATGATCAAAATTATCACGTCTAGAAATTTCAACCCAGTCGAATATTCTTGGTTTGTTTCCTCTATCCTACAGAGACAAAGTATCAATCACACATGGCAGGTTGGCAGACGTTCCAAAAATAGATCGAAAAACCGATAACAATAGGTTGCTATGTAACCTAAAAAACAGGGGTCACTTGCTTCAGCTAGTAGGACTTCGGAAACTAACATCGCAAAGCAGAATGCCTTGAATCCTATTTCCGCTGCATAGTGCCAGAGCGAATTTATTTGTGACGCCTAGAACCATTTTTAGCGCCTCGACAGCCGATGGCGTACATCACACGAAACATGACTGAAATTTGAAGGTTCTGACAACGATGGAGTTTCTTTTGGAACGTTCTTTAGAATGAAGCAGGAAACTAAATATTTGTTCAACATAACGTCGTGAAACCTTACATTCAATGACATATTTATAAGAAATGGATGGGGTGAAAACTAAACACTATACATAACATCCTTTAAAATATCTTTCAACCCATATCCTCTTGAGTTTATCAATTTCCATTATGATTATTCTCTCAAGATCGGCAAGAGCCTAGCTATAATTTATCTTCTACATAACATGAAGATTAAGTGGGAAAATGTTTTAACAAAATCATCACAATAGTATAAAACTCATATCCACCATGAGATCTTGAAGCACGTCATTGACCTTGATTATTCGTGCGAAAAAAAGTGGATTGGATCGCAAATAGTTTCAAGAACATGATATTTACAACACACCACATCGATTAATGAACCAGATCTCAATGTATTTGTTAAGTTATAAACTATTTAATGTTGAAAAAATAAAAAAAGATCAAAAACATATTCTTGAATAGGATAGATACGAACCATTCACAGATTTACGATTTTTAGAAAACCTTTGGACACCATTTATGAACTTAACCAAATGGAAATCATGAACATGAACAATCATCTCTCCATTCACATAGTGATGAAGAAAGCATGAAATGAAAACTGTTTCCACTCATTAAACTTTCAAATCATCTTCCATTTTCTTAAATAGTTCTTTCATGATGTTTAAACAGTTGGGTTACTATATGAGATACCCAAATAGTAGAAACATAAAACTGATTCGCCCATCGTCCGAGGAAAAACAACCTAAATACCCGTGAGCCGCCGCTACCGCCACACAAGTAACAAAGAAAACAGGCAAAAATGCACGGTGAGATCGCATGCCATGCGTTGAAGACGCATTGCATGCGGCGCCCTCCGCTAATATCACAAACCCCTTAGTTGAAGGACATGTGACACTAGCGGGGGGAGGTTTGTTTAGAGTTTTACGGGAGTTCGAGACTCCCCATGCATTGAAAGGGAACCTGCTGGGCCTCGCTACCGCGGGGCCGAGCAGGACCCTGTATAGAAGCCAAACCCTAAAAATCCGAATGCAATTCATCGCAGGGTTTGATTACGGTTTGTGCATTAAAAGAATTGGTTTGCCTTTAATAGAAATCATCCAAAACAAAAGAAGGGCGCTTTTTCTCGATCGCAAGGGAGCGATGACCGCTTCTTTTTTTACACGCAAACCCCCTATTTGATTTAGGGTTTTATGTTTGGCGCGGGCTCCTCCCGCTCCAAACATACAAAACCCTAAATTGCAATGGGGGGTTCATGTGTAAAACAAACAAAGCGGTCATCGCTCCCTCACGATGCCCACATGGGAGTGATGTCCCCACGTAGTTTTTTTCATGCTTGCTCGTCGTCGCATGCCGCGAACAAGCATGATTTTTGACTGGGCTCGTGAGCATTTTGTTTGTCGTTATTTGGCGGATCAGAGTCAGACTTTGCGTTTTACGGGTATCCGAGCTATTCGGCCTTAAAAATGTATGAAAATGTATTAATATGTACGTAAATTTTCATGTACAGGAAACACTTAAATGATTAGTCTTTTGCTTAGTCATTCACCAAGTAATATTGAAGTGAACACAAAGTTGTTAAACCATTCCATGTTATGAATTCACGGATCATTTGACAAAGTTGTCTATTGAAAAAGAATACTTATGATTTCATCTTAAAGATTTCTCTCTGAAAACTGTACCAACTTGTAACTTTTTATGACAACTTTTAACGTTATAAAGAAAAACAGAAAATGTCAAAGGAAGTGGTGCATAAACACATACATTCATATGTTTAAACCATTTTTGTATTTAGGTTCGTTATAAGATAGAAGTGTTTCTAATTCATTCATCCAAACCATTAATATAATACAAAAAAAACTAAATGTATTGTCTCTTTTATATCATAATGCAACTTTGTGAGTGAATGATGTTGGGAAATTATCCAGAAAAAATAACATTGTTCATACAGTATGGGTGAAATAGCTTTGATACCCAGACCACATGCACTATTAAGCCCGCATACGCATGGGTCAAGATCTAGACATGGATACCCGGCGTACTAAACTTTAAGTATGTCATACCCATGAATACCACGTCTGTTATTGGCGTACCCATACCGTTGAAAAAAGAAATAGCACACGAGTATGCCATTCCTTTCTTGTAATCATGGGCGCACCGTTGTTAATTTTTACTCATGTACATACATAGTAAAACGATATTCGCCTGTTGCACAAATTGTGATGTCATCATTACAAACAAAGTGACGGAAAAGCTTCTTGGAGAGGTAGCATCAATTGCAAAAGGGGATATGTTACATAACATTGTTAGAAAAAACAAACAGGTCCATGTGTTTGGAGTCTTTCTGCAAGGGGGTAGTGTCAGGTTCTGCATTGGTCCCTGTAAGTTGACACATGCACCACATCGACTTGTCGGAGGTCGCATGCACGAGGTAGAACAGATCCCCTCGCGTCTACGTGTCTTCCTTGGCTGTAGCGGGTCGTTCAATTGACGCGACGGTCCATGACGCTGCCAGTCGGGCAAGTCGATCGGCTCTGATACGAAGTGTTACGCTAGCGGAAGTGAACTGGTTCACAATTGGAAACATAGTTTTTCACTTTTCACAAGATTGGGGTCATTTGGGTATTTTTGAGAAGTAGAGTATACTTTCTATGATGGAAGGCATGCCCGAGAAGTAAAGTGTTGAAACTCGGCAACATATATACAAATGGTGAGAACGAGAAAATGAGGCTTGGTTGAGCCGTTTTGGGTTTTCGGCGGCTCGTGTGACGCGACGCCGCGTTCTGATTTGTGGATTCGAGAAGTCCCTCGTTGGTTCGACGGGGGGCTTTGAGATTGAATTTGAGGTTCGCGAGGCTTGTGGGAGATGCTAGAAAGAACCTCGCCTATAGTCTTGAATTGTCGGGGATCGTCGAGATTACATTCCGACGAGTTCTGGAAGTGACTGGAAAATGGTCGTCAACGCGCGACGATTATGGGGTAGTCAGAGGAATGCCCTCTGAGCGCGGAAGAGAGCAAAAGAGACTCAGTTGCAAAGTGGGCCTGAAGCGACGAAGCAAAAAACAGGTATGTTCATCGGCATAACAAAATGGGATTAGAGGATGTGGTGAAAGCACCGATTACCCCCTGTTTTGTCACCCTTGACCCTCATATACCCCTCCATCAAAACAATAAGTCCCATCTGTCCCTCTGTCGGAACGATAAGCCTCATTCGCCCCTCCGCCAAAACAATTAGCCTAATCAACCCCTGTCCGTTAAAAGATAAGCCTTACCCGCCTCGTCGTTTTCACCATGCTCAAATAGAGACCGTCGTCGTTGCTTACGCATGGCAAAACTAGGCGTGCCGTCCATCGCAACCGTCGCGATGGAGGGCCGCGATATCATCGAGGGGTGGGGGGGGGGG
>SZWC01015343.1:46158-63658 GCA_023375785.1 Penium margaritaceum | reverse complement strand
GATTTCGACAACCATGGGTTAAGCCTCGACTCGGTTTCGACTCGACATCAATCGAAACCGATATCGACTTAAATCGATACTGGTATCGATTTCGATTTAACATGCTTAGTCGCTGCCCCAGCCTTCGGCCGCTCCATCTCCGATTTGCTGGACACTAAACTGACTTGATTTTACTTCTTAAGTCACTTTGCAAAGCGACTCAAGAATCAGGAATTCTGCCGGGGCTCCATCGCCAATGTGCTGGACACGTAACCGGCTGCCCACTTCATCCCATAGGGATGTTTGCTGCTGCGCTCGTTGACTGGCTCAACAAGTTGAGTTTTGTCCCTTTTCTCAACCACCCGACCTGCCCCCATCTACAGCTGTAGCCTGCTCCTGCCATCAGTTGTTCATCTTCTGTGGGACACGTAACCTCCTGATCTTTGAATTCAAACAAAATCATTTCTCCCACGGCCGAATTGGGTACGATGTTTAGTTCTACGAATAAATAGAAACACATGGATGCTTTTTTTCCAGGTTTTGTCGAATTACTAAGTGTGCGTCCTCTACACGGATGGAAACGCGGGAGCAACTTCATGTTCCCATTCGTGTCCGTGTCCGTGTCCGTGTCCGTGTTCTAGCATCCACGTGGTCAACGTCCACGTCGTCTATGTCCACATCGTCAACGTCAACGTCAACGTCATCATTGTCCACGTCGTCAACGTCCACGTTGTCAACGTCCACGTTGTCAACGTCCACATTGTCAACGTCCACGTTGTCAACGTCCATGTTGTCAACGTCCACGTTGTCAACGTCCACGTGGTCAACGTCCACGTCGTCAATGTCCACATTGTCAACGTCAACGTCATCATTGTCCACGTCGTCAACGTCCACGTTGTCAACGTCCACGTCGTCAACGTCCACGTTGTCAACGTCCACATTGTCAACATCCACGTTGTCAACGTCAACGTCATCATTGTCCACGTCGTCAACGTCCACGTTGTCAACGTCCACATCGTCAATGTCAACGTCGTCAACATCCATGTCGTCAACGTCCACGTTGTCAACGTCCACGTTGTCAACGTCCACGTTGTCAACGTCTACGTTGTCAATGTCCACATCGTCAACGTCAATGTCAACGTCATCATTGTCCATGTCGTCAACGTCCACGTCATAAACGTCCACATCGTCAACGTCAACATCCACGTCGTCAATGTCCACATCGTCAACGTCAACGTCATCAATGTCCACGTTGTCAACGTCCACGTTGTTTGGAAAAGTACGCACGCGACCGGAGACAGGAGACCGCAAGTTGACGGGTTGTCGTCAGACTCTACATGAATTATTCAACGTGAAAGTGAACCGGACCAAATGTAGAATTCAATGATCCAGCTTTTTCGTGAGCTCGATGAATGCCAGACAAATTCTCATGAGGAAAAAGTAGTCCAATCTAAGGAATACATGATAAGGAAAAAAACCCATTATGCAAATTCAAAGATCAGGGTTGATACCACACGCCGCACTTCACGGCACCGCGTTGTAAGGCAATGAATGTTGCATCAACGAATAAGGTGAGCAAAAGCACCATATCTATCTTCTCCTCAAGCCCCCTTCATCCCCCCTCCACTTCCCATTGCTCTCACCCCCTCCTTCCCTACATCTTCCCCCTCCAGTCTCCACCCTCTCTCCGCTTCCTTCTCCTACCCCTTACCCTGCTTGCGCTGCATGGTGGTTTTTCTAACTCGGACGTTTTTTGCAGAATGTCTGATGAATGAAACTCCTCCTACCCCTTACCATATCTGCGCTGCATGGGATGGGAGGGTGTAGGGTGGGCAAAAATATTGTATCGACTCAATATATATATATCGATATCGACTATCGATATCGATATTGATATCGATATCGATAGTCGATATCGATACGATATCGATATTGACCCTTGGGGGGGGGTACCCCCGGACTCCCCGCTCAGAGGGCGGTCCGGGGCGGCTCCCGCCCAGCCTTCGATATCGACGATATCGACGGTTTTTTTTTTTTTTTTTTTTTTAAGCCGAGGCGCGCGCGGCTCGGGGGTCTCCAGAGAGGCAAACTTCTTCATTATGGACTGGAAGGCTCATTGTTTGCCATTCCAGTTCACAACTCAGCAATCAGTAACCTTTTCTGCACTAACTTTGCAACTATGTCTTCGCGTCGACCAAGGACAACACCTCGGCCTCCCCAACTCTTCGCATGGGTCGCCAACGCCATGAACGGACGCCACACACCAAGGTTGCGCAAGGAGCGCCCAGCCATTGTGAAGGACGTCAACTCTACTCCACCCACCTCCACCACCTCCACCCTCTCCACACCACCCGTCGTCGTTGAACCGGGGTGGTTGAAACCGAAGGGCGCACGATCCCCACGTCGTGGTGGATGTCCTCCTCTTCCAACGTCGAACTTCTACAATGTCCTTGCAACACCGATGGTTGAGGCATCGGCTGCACAGTGCGCACCACCATTCATCGCCGATAGTCGCCGGGCGTCACCCCCCCCAAAGAAGCCACGCCGCTCCTCCCCCTCCTCCTTATCCGTCGATCACTCCTTAGTGGAGTGGCCTCCTCTACCTCGCCTCGCCGCACCATCATCGCCACCCTCGCCTCCACCATGCGCCATTGTCCGTGATGGCATGGTGGTCTCGCCGTCCGGGAGGGTGATTGACCTTCTCCTTTCAGCAGCAGACTTTGCACTGTTAGAGGACACCGTGGTGGTGCATGAAGGCTCTGGAGAGGTTGCGCCGCGGTCCTCGACATCGTGGGCTGCTGTGACGGCGGCGGGTGGAGCAAGTGGAGGTAGTGGTGAAGCTGGTGAGAGTGGAGGTGCAGGCGGCAGCGGAGGGGCAAGCAGTAGTGGTGGCGGTGGAGGAGGCAGCGGTGCAGCAGCAGGCAGTAGTGGTGGAGGGGTAGGCGGTAGTGGTGGAGCTGGTGGCAGTGGTGTAGGTGGTGGTGGAGGGGCGAGTGGTGGCGCTGGAGATGGTGATGAAGGTGGAAGAGGTGGTGGTAGACAGTGGTGGGCCGGGGACGAAGACGCGGGAGATGGTGAGGAGGAAGTTGAGGGGGATGAGAATGGGAGTGGTGAAGGTACTGCACGCGAGGGGACTAGCAGCAGGGGACGTGGTGGACGGGTGTGGAGTGGTGCGCGTCAACAGAGGCTCCCAGCGGCACGATTGCCTTTGCCACCCAGTGTTTTTGGCCCAGAGGACGTTGACATCAACAATGCTGACATTGACGTGGACATTAGGGCCAGGATAGAAACACGGAGATTCATGGATGGGTATTACGACCAGCCACGAGGATGGAGTGGGCGGGGCGTTGCACCATTGCCACGTGGTGGTAGTGGCGGGCGGAGAGGAGGAAGGGGTGGTGGTGTTGGGAGACGTGGTGGGGGAAGGGGAGCAGCGATCGATGCACGCTCCACAAGTGTAACGCGACTACTATCTGTGCCCACCACCTTTGCCATTGCCGCCACTGCCGCCACTGCCGCCACCGCCGCCACCGCCGCCACCACCGCCACCGCCGCCACTGCCGCCAGCGCCACCACCGTCGCCACCGCCGCCACCGCCGCCGCCACTGCCGCCACTGCCGCCACCGCCGCCATCGCCACCGCCGCCACCGCCGCCGGCGCCACCACCGCCGCCACCGCCGCCGCCACTGCCGCCACCGCCACCACCGCCGTCACCGCCACCGCCACCGCCGCCACCGTCGCCACCGCCGCCGCCACCGCCGCCACCACCTCCCCCTCAGCAGCAACAGCAGCCGCTTCAGGAGCAGACGCGGCGGCAACGGCAGGGATGGAGGACGAGGAGGAAGGCCTTGGTGGCGTGAGGAGATCACAGCGGGTTGCGAGGTTACTTGAGATGCCGGCAGAGGCCATGGTGAGGGATCAAGCAGAGGGTATGTCCCCTGCTTTCTACAACAAGAGTGCCTGGCAAGGGTTGGAGGACTTCCTAGGGGTGGAGGACGAAGGGGCAGGCGAGGAGGAAGATGCACATCCGAAGGATGCAGAGGAGCACCCAGACTTTGATCCTGAGTATGACGGCCGCATTATGAACGACCCACAACACATTCCTCCCTTCATCAACTCGTCACTCATTGTAACATTGGGGCCTTGTACCATAGATCCATCGGCTATGCCTGAGTGGGTGGCAACAATGTGGAGGCAACGTGTGAAGGATAGTGCTGGGACGCAGATCGCCTTCTTCTGGAAAGATAGCCTTGAGATGTTGCACTGGAACTGTTGGTATGACATGCTTGTGGCGGACTCGAGTGTGCGACGTGCTTTATACGAAGCCATGGGTGTGGATGCACCAAGGACAAGGAATGTAGACCTGCGTGCAGAATTGGACTTCTTGGCAACTGGCCCTTGGGTGATGTCACCACGTCAGGAGGGTGTTGGGACGAGGAGCGTGCGGGATGGTGGAGGATTGGTGCTTGGTGCGGGAAAGAGTATGCAGTCTGGTGGTTGTGGGCGAGGGAGGGGGCGAGATGCTGCGAGTGGCACTGCGGGATTGCGTGGGCGTGGGCGGGGCCGGGGTTGCGGCCGTGGCGCTGGTGGTGGACGTGGAGCAGACAGAAAGGGGAAAAGGAAGGTGGATGAGGCTGGGCTGTCAACAATAAGAAGAGGTGGTAATGAGGATGATGATGAGGATGACACCGCACGTGATCCAGATTTTGTAGTGGATGGAAGAGAGGATGTAGGGGGAGATGGAGTTGGAGAGGCAAACAGGGTTGGGGAAGGTGAGAGGCCCATGCCATCAGCAAAGTTGGCGCGCAAGGCGATGGATGTAGCAGCGCGCAGGGAGGGCTCATCGAATGAACCCGTGTTCAGACCAGTGGTGAGGACAACTGCATCAGCCAGTGCAGCAGCTGCAGCAGTCTCAGGGCATGGCCGAACTGGATGAACGGTGTTGGCGCCTGGCAAGGACGTGCGAGTGAACTGGTATGAAGGATGGAATGCAGCAAAGTTAGAGGAGGTGATAAGAAAGATGATTGCAAGAAAGGAGGAGACAGGAAAGGTGCCTTGGAGGGAGTTGTATCCAGAGAGGAGGTTGTTGGATGAAGTGACCCTGGCAGCGGAAGAACTATGTGCCATATGTACCATATGGGTGAAGCAGAAAAACAGTGGAACCAGCAACTTGGCCAGTCATGTCCGCAACAATCACTTCCGCACAGTGTTCATTCGCGTGGTGCAAGAGGGTTGGGGGCGTTTCACTGGAGCGGAGGTCACCCACCCCACTGGCTCCCCCATTGAGCGTACGATGGGGACAGGGGATCCTCTTTTCTCGCAGGCACGATTCGAGAGGAAGCTCAGACGTCTTTGGGTGATTCCTGACCTCTCTTTTCAACTTGTCGAGTGCGATGAGTTCCGCGCCATCGTCATCGAGCTGATCCCAAAAGCGACCCTCCCGAACAGAAAGGCTTTGGCAGCTGCCATCCACGAGGACTGGAACGTGTACAAGGCGTTGATGAAAGACTTGCTCGATGCAGTAGTGGGCCGGATCGCCACGTCTGTGGACATATGGACTGGGCAAAACGGCAGATCATACATGGGCATTACAGCACACTGGCTCAACATTGAGTGGAAGAACCAGACTGCGGTCCTCGACTTCATCGCCGTCCCAAAACGGCATACGGGCAAGTACCTTGCCCAAGCGTTGCATTGGGTCCTTTTTGAGGAGTGGGAGTTGGAGGGGAAAGTGAAGGCGGTGACGTTCGACAATACCTCAAACAACCAGAAGATGGTAGAGCAGTTGGTGACCCTCTACCCAGGCACGTTTGATCCGCAGTGGTTCTTTCGTTGCTTTTTCCACGTGGTGAACCTGGCGGTGCAAGCACTGTTGACTGCTAATGGCGCCGTGGAAGAGATGATAGCAAGAGTGCGGAGGGTGGTGCAGTCTTTGAGGAACTCGTCACGGCTCCAAGAGCGGTGGCGGGAGCTTAGACCAGATCAGGCAGAGCGGTTGGTGGAGGATGTGCGCACGAGATGGAGCAGCACACTTGCTATGCTCCAGGCCTTTCTGGAGTCTAGGTCCACCCGACAGGACTGGATGAGAGGTTTGACTGCAGCTGAGCGTCAGCCTTTTGAGCTCCATGCGGAGGAGGAGGTGTTGATGGAGGCGCTGATCAGGGTCTTGCAGCCTTTCGACACTGTCTCCACTCGCATGGAGACCGAGGTTCGGCCCACTCTGCACACAGTTCTTCCACGGTACCACCTCTTGCGTGATCACCTCACTACTGAGAGCACGTCGCTTGACACACCTGCAGCTCTTGCAGCAGGCATCAGTGCAGCAGATGCGTTGTTGTCCACATACTGTTCGGACTACATGACCGACGTCTGTTGGACGGCGACGATGCTTGATCCCGGGCGCGGCCTTGCACACTTTGCAAGGCAAAAAGGCGTGGGACACGCCTCCTTACAGGACAGCCGACAGCGCTTTGACAGGGTGACTGCGCCCTACTTGCAGGCGGTGCAGGTCGCCGACATTGCCGGACAGCAGCAGGAGTCTGTGGCCTCCACTGCAGTGTCTGCAGGGGGCAGCAGGGGTGTTGCAGCAGCGCCCTCTGGCTCTCTTGTCGCCCTCTCCTCCTCAGCTTCACCATCAGCAGCAGCAAGGAGCAGCTCAGGAGCACCAGGTAGCAGCTCAGCAGCAGCAGGCACAGGGGGAGCAGCAGCAGCAGGCAGCAGCTCTGGAGCAGGAGGGAGCACATCGTTACGGGACGTTGTGTTGGCAGGTCTGCATGATGAGTATGCAGACAGTGACGCACGGCATTCACCAGCGCCAGTGGAGAGCGAGGTCGATACATACCAGGTGGATCGCACCCGGCATGATGTCGTGCGGGGCACACCGACCACATTCTGGCGGATAGAGAGTGGCAGATGGCCTGGACTTGGTGCTTGTGCTGCTGACGTGTTCGCCGTGCCCGCCCCCAGCGCACCGTGCGAGCGTGTCTTCAGTCAAAGCAAGAACGTGATTGGGGACAGACGTCACAACCTTGGCGACCAGACTATCCGTGCACTCATGTGCCTCAAGTCTTGGTACCGTTTGATTCAGATCGACCGCTGAGGTACTCTCTTGTCCTGGTGGCTCTTTAGTGTAGTTGAGAGTTCATGTACATGACATTTAGCCATTCATGTTTTCAATATAGTTACCATTGCGGTGTCTCTCTCCCTCTCATATCCTCTCTTTTTCCCTCTCGCTTCGCCTCTACTTCTCTCAGTCTTCCAACCTTTCTCCCTTCCTCCCCTCCCTCTCTCCCTTGCTCCTCTCTTTGCCCCTCCCCCATCCCTCCCTCCCTCGTCTACTTCTCCCTCTCACCCCACCCCCCAAGCACGATCCCTCCTCTCTCCCTTGTCGCATGTTGCTTGTCTTATTCTTCTTCTGTTCATTTGCGCGGTTGAAATATCCTACCATGTGCGTAAAGTGGTACATAAGGCTCCTCTTACCTCAGGCACTCATGCCTGGGAAAAGTACAAGTGTTTAAAGTTTAAAGTTTTTTAAAAAATTGAAGAGTTGTTCCTGAAGCACCAGACACTGTGGGCGATATCGATATTGATATCGCCCTCATAAGATATCGATATTGATATCGATATATCGATATCGATATTGGCCTTCGGCCAAAAAAAATATCGATTAGAAAATATCGATATCGATATCGATATCGAACATATCGATATCGAAATATCGATATCGTCAATATTCCCACCCTAGGAGGGTGCACTGCAAGTAGGGATGGCCTCGGTTTTGAACCGAACTCGGTTTTGGGACCAAGACCAAATTGAAAGAACCGGACCGAAACCGAAACCAAAACCGAGCATGGTTTCGGTTCGGTTTCGGTTTTGGCCCGACCAAAACCAAATTGTGACACCACTCAGTCTGCAAAGGATTCGGTTCTAGTTTTTTTGCCTTTCTCACGAGAAATCGACCAAAATTGACCAAAACCAAAAGCGAACTGGTTCGCTTTGGTTTCGGTTCTAGGCTAGAGGGGAAAACGGACCAATAACGAAGGTCGTCCGTGCGTCCGGCAGGTCGGGCAGCGACCCCATCAACGCCTCCACCGCTCCTACAGACTCCTCCAACTGCTCCCAACAAAAGGCCTCCGTCCCCAATGGAGCCCCCAAAATAACCATGCCCTCCACCACTGTGGTGACCCCCATAAGGCCAGTCGACATCTGCGCCACAGATGCCGGGAGAAAGATCTGGCACTTGTGGGGTTGGACCTCCATCCCAATCGCCGCCAACCCAACCAGTAGCGCCGTGAACCATCCGCGACGAGCTCGCTAGTGTGTGCCGAGAGCACCGTCTCACTGTCCGCATGGAGTCGACGGATGTGCTGCCTCTACCGGGGGGGCGGGGGTATCTACCTCCGGACCTCACCTTGGTGGACCACAACCTCGGCATTACGTGGGTGCTAGACGTCACGACAGTGGGTGCTAGACGTCACGACAGTGTCCGCGGCGAGGACACCACCTGCGACCCCTGGCCTGGGAGACCTTGGGAGGCCTGAGAGACGAGTTCTGGGTGTTCTTGGCCCGTTTGGCCAAGATCTGCCTCTCACGCGGGACTCGACAGTGCTCGGCAGAGGCCCTCGCGCACTGGGCAGAGCGAGCGTTGAGCATCCTCGCCCAGTGTGCCTCCATTGCGGGGATCCGTGCCCAGTGCGCGGCCATCCGGCTCTATGTCTCCACACACGCCAGAGCCTCGGCCCCCATCACTGGTGAGGTGGCCCCATTTGCGTGCCAGGGACGTGTGCGCTCCCTCCTCACACTCTCAGCCCTTTGCGGGGTAGAGCCGACTTTCTAGGAAGCCTAGCTCCCTGATGTCTATATGGAGATTCCTGTGCACTGGTGTAGCGGTCTTGGCCACACAGCCTTGCCCGAGAACCCTGATTGTTGGTTTGAAGTGGCGTGAAGGACTTTGATGATCCTTGTGCACTGGTGTAGTGGTCTTGGCCACAGGGCCTTGCCTGATAACCCTGTTCGTTTGTTTGCTGTGGAGTGAAGGACTTTCGCGTCCTCCCCACCATGTAGCGGTCTTGGCCACAGGGCCTCGCCCGAGAACCCTAATTGTCTGTGTGGGGTGGCGTGAAGGACTTTGGCATCCTCCCCACCGTGTTTCCATGTTCTTTCAGATTCAAGGAAATTGAAATTAAGAATAAAAAATAAACAAATAAAGAAAAAAATAAATGAATAAAAAAAAGCTGAAAACCGAAATCGAGAACCGAAGAACCGAAGAACCGTGGTTTTCCATCCCTAACTGCACGAGCCATGTGGACGAGTGGGGCATGGACATAGTCTCATGTATGGCAGGCATGTGGACAGACAGGACAGAAGCACAGAAGGATAGATGGGGCATAAGCACAGATGGGGCATGAGCACAGATGGGGCATGAGAAGAAGTGTGGGCTGGGCATTCATGCAGACAAGCAAGCACACTTGAACCAGCTGCAATGCAATGGATAGGATGGTGGTGTTTGAGCAGCTGCAATGCAATGCATAGGATGGTGGTGGTGTTTGAGCAGCTGCAATGCAATGGATAGGACGGCGGTGTCTGAGCAGCTGCAATGGAATAGAGAGGATGGCCATCACTTTGTCGCTTGTTGCAGTGCTTACAAGAGCACGTTCTATGTTTTTTTCTGAAACACGTTGCAGAGTGTCTCAGGAAATAGTAAGAGCTGCCATGCGTGCAGAGAGGATGGCCATCACTTTTGTCACTGCAGTAGTTACGAGAGCAAGCAAAGCATACAGAGTGTTCACTTCTGTCACACCCCCCCTCCACCCACCCCCCCCCCNCCCCCCAACCCCCAACTCCACACAAGCAGGTCTTCCCGACACCTCCCGGAGCACCGCCACACTCTCTCCACCGCGCATTCCTGGCGGGCGCGGGGTCGTTTGCGCTGCACTACTGCACGGCGGCGCTCTTCGACCGACTGTGGGCTGGTGTGGGCGACGGGCGTGAGGGAAAAACTTTGTCGTCGTCGCCGTTGTCGTCGTCGTGGGAGCAAGCGCGGCACGCCGACGTGTTTCTGTTGGAGCTGGCGGCCAACGACTGGGCTCTGCTGCAGCCCGGCATGACGCTGCCTGCAGGTGGGTGGTGAAGTGGTCTTCTCGGACATTGTCATTACTTAGCACAGTGCAAAGTGATGCGTAGTGCAAAGTGGGTGCAGGTGGGTGGTGAAGCGATCTTCTCGGACATTGTCATTACTTAGAACAGTGCAAAGTGATGCGTAGTGCAAAGTGGGTGCAGGTGGGTGGTGAAGNTGCACTACTGCATGGCGGCGCTCTTCGACCGACTGTGGGCTGGTGTGGGCGACGGGCGTGAGGGAAAAACTTCGTCGTCGTCGCTGCTGTCGTCGTCGTGGGAGCAAGCGCGGCACGCCGACGTGTTTCTGTTGGAGCTGGCGGCCAACGACTGGGCTCTCCTGCAGCCTGGCATGACCCCGCCTGCAGGTGGGTGGTGATCTTCTCCGGCAGACGTTTTCCTTGGTCAGATGTTTTTTGTTGGACAAGTTTTTTTCGTCGGACACTTTGCAGAAGAACAAGAGATTGCTGGAACCTGTCTTCTTTGTCAGTAGAGGAAAAAACATGGTACAGCTGATGGCGTTTCTTCACTCGTTCTGAAGAAAGGAACCTTTTCTTTTTCCTTTTTTTTTTGGGTTGGAGCAGGTTGCAAGCAACCTCAGCACCTTTCTGGGGCTGGTCAGGAACTGCATACCACTGGCATCCGTGTACGTGCGGCACCTCTTGTCCCTCACTTGTTTTACTCTTCTCTCCTTTGCTCGTTTGCGACTTTCAGCGTTTGCTCCACTCACTCCCGTCTTGCCTTGTCTTCTGAACCTTGCTGTGTTTTTCTGTCCTCAGTCACATCCACACGTTTCTCATTTTCTTTTTCCTTTGTTCACTTGTACTTCACCTCTGCCGTCAAACATGTGCTGGTCTGCTTCCCTGGCTCTCCCACTCCATCCCTTGCCGGCTTTCCCTCAACAGCCGACGGGCAGTACCTCCATGCAGAGTGCCTCGTGAGACAGCTCCTCTCCCTTCCCTCGTCGCCCCTCGTCCTCTTCCTCCACTTTGGCGTCCACCATCCGGAGAACCACATCCTCTCCTCCTACCTCTCCAACGCCGAACCCCTCCTCAATGTCGTCGCCTCCTACTACAGCCTCCCGGCGGTCAGTATGTGGCGAGCCTTCTTCCCTCTCGCCACCTCCCCTCTGCTCCAGGCTGCCGAAACAGCAGGCGATGTCGGCGCCAGCAGCAGCAGCACCAGCACCACCGCTGGTAGTAGCAGGCTGGAGGCCATGACAGGACAGTCTTCATCTGCGGCGGGGATGCAAGGAGCAGCTTCGGCTGCAGATCTGAACCTGACCTTCTCGCGGCTTTTCATCGACCGAGTGCATCCCAACGCGGAGGGCCACACAATGGCAGGCAGTCTGGCCGTCCACCGGGTGCTCTCGGTGTTCGTGAAGCTTCTCAGAAGGCGCGTCGACAGCGAGAGGAACGAGAGTGAGAACCTGGAAGAGGGCGGTGTGGAGGGAAGGCTGGTTGCGTCCTCCGTTTCCACGAGCACCGGCTGCCCTCTGAGGAGCCTCTGCGACGAATGCACCGGGGGGCACGGGGCCACGAGCCTTCTCTCGCATCCCATCCTGTGGCCCACGCCTCAGAGCGTGGACGAGATCCCACCCCTCCAGTGCGAGGCGGATCCGGCCCCTGTGTGCCAGCTGGCCAACCAATGGCGCGTCACGGCCGTTGGTTCCAGGAAGTTTCCGAATGGGCTACTGATGACGGGTGACGAGTATAGGGGCGGAGGGGGCTGGGTGCTAAAAGAGTGTGGCCCCCTCGTTCCGCAGCTGAAATGCTGGAAGGCGGAGGAGGCCGGGGTACCCTTGGAGGTGCAGGTCGACCTTCGAAGGCATCAAGGCCGTGCCGACACAATCGTAGCCTCTGAGGGGTGCCAGGCAGTGAAAGGGAGAGGAGAAGGAGGGGGGGCGCGAGGTTTGAGGCTGAACGTGCTGTACAAGATGATGCACGCGGGGAAGGAGGAGTACAAGGGCGCGGGCGCGGACGTGTACGTGGACGGGGCGTTGGCTGGGTGGCTTGGTGTGCAAGTTCCGGGGAATACGTTGACGCATTGGTACTTGAACTCGTCCATGTTTGTAACGGTTCAAGCTTGTGATGTTGTCACGCTCACCATTTTGCCACGAACAAAATTCTTCCATCTCGTGGCAATTGTGGCCGGCTGAATGTGGTGTTTTCCCTTTCTCACCTCTCACAGTGTTGCCCCCTCCCCCCCCCCCCCCCCCCCCCCCCCCCCCCCTCCCGCTCCCCTTTCTTCTTAGTCCAATGGCCCTCTTGGCCTGCTCCCAACTTGGCTTTGGCTGCAAGCCAAGAGGCGATTCTCAGGCTTCACACAGCTAGTGACTACGTTGCTCACATACTGAGGTGCTTTGAAGGTGAAGTAATGTGCGTTGTGCAATGTGGAGATAGCACAAGATGATGCCATCACAACCCCCAGTGCCGTCACAGCCCCCAGTGCCGTCACAGCCCTTTTGTGCACATAAGTTCCGACTACAGAGTTTGTGTGAGCAACTTTTTGTACGCTTTGCACTCTTCTATGCAGTCGCACTCTCGTCCGATTCACTTGGCCAACGTCGTTGGTGTTCACCGGCAGGTGACGAGGCGAGCCAATCTCTCTCTCCTCGCGCTCCTCCTGTTGGCCCTTGCTCATTAGTGCGAGGGCGACTTTCTGGTGCAGTGCTCGTTGCTCAAATGCTTGGCAAAGCATTTGAAGGAAAAAGGAAAAGGATGAGACATCCCGGGTGAGACAGCAGCTTATGGTAGCATGACAGTGGGAAAGGTCGCCCCGAGTCCATGGTGTGAATTTGATAACCCCATCAACCCCGACATAGGATGCAAAAGCTATGTCAGGCAAGGGATCGACTGTGTTTGCAACACCCCCCAAATGTCTTCTTTAGTCCCCATTGGGCGCAGAATAGACATCCTCTTGACCGTCCCTCCCTTCAAACAAATGTAAAAACAGGCCCTGTTATCTCATTTCCTCATTTTCTGCTCAACATAGAATCACCCGAGGTCCATGAGCCAGACCTGCCAGTTTTCCCTTATCACCAAACCATTCTTTGCTCAGCAGCTCTTCTCCTTCTCAGCTCGCGAAACGAAACCGCGCAAAGTGGCGTGCACAAACAAAAGTTGTTAACCACATTTCACTGGTGGGATCTTGGGCTTTCTGGCTTGCTCTCCTCATTTTACCTCCTCCCTCAACATCACTCCTCCCCCCTCTGCTCATCATCCCTCCCCCGTCACCCATTCCCCCTCCTCCTTCCCCCATCCCCCGTCCCCCCTGCCCATCCCCCCATCCCCCCTCCCTCCCCCCTCCCCCTTCCCTTATCACCCCTTCACCCTCCCCCATGTCCCCTACCCCCTGCCCACTCTCCCCTATCCCATCCCCGCTCTCCACTACCCCTCTGCCCCATCTCCCTTCCCCCCTACCGCCTTCCCCCTCCCTCCACTCTCAGCGCCTCACGAAACAACATCACAACACAGTAGCTCTGCAGACACCCTTGACCTCATCCTTTGCCGACAACGTCCAGGTAAAACCGTGGTCCGATTTTTCTGTAAACACTTGAGCCTGTACAACCTCAGCCTCTCCGGTCCGTGCTCCTCCCTGCTCCAACTTCGTCGCTCCAACAACTGCTCGGGTGAGGTGTTCACCTTCCTTCGATACTTGAGCCGGTACGACCTCAGTCTTGTCAATACTTGAGTCGGTACGACCTCAGTTTTGTCAATACTTGAGTCGGTACGACCTCAGTCCCTTCAATACTTGAGTCGGTACGACCTCAGTCTGTCTGGCCCGTGCTCCTCATACTCCTCCCTGCTCAGCATCGCCGCTCGGCATTCGGGCTCCGCCGCTCTCGCCGCCGCGCCCTGCCACGAGTCCAGCAACGGATCGTCGGCCACCACCACCCTCACCTCCTCGCCCAGCGGCCGCAGACACCGCAGCTCCGCGGCCAGCCTCGACCTCATCCCTGGAAACAGCGCTCCCCCTCCCGTCACGAAGAGGAAGAGGGGGCGCTGAGGAGAGGGAGACGGCCGGGAGACGGCGGTGGCATCGAGCTGAGGAGATGACGGAGGAGATGAAGAAGATTGCAGCTGCGGTGGGAGGAGGAGCTTGCGAGCCGAGGACGGCATGCGGCGGATGGTGGCGGCCAACGTCTCCCCTACTCCGGCGTTGTGCAGTCCAACCATCGATGGTTGGAACAGGATCTCGGGGCATCGGATGCGCTCTGTGGTGAGGCGCACTTGGAAGTCGAGCTCCGTGAGAAGGGGTGGTGCCGCAACGCCCGGCCCTAGACCACCACCACCACCACCTCCTCCTCCTCCTCCTCCTCCCTCGTTCGCTGTCCCTCCCGCTTGCGTCCAGAACGCTGCATCTAGCTCCTGCAGCAGACACAGAGGGAAAATGAAAAAAAGAGCGGGGAAGAAACGGACTGAGGCATGGCGCAGGCATTGGCGAAACCATGAGTGCTGACTGCACAAATGAGTGAAGAAATTCGACCACTGCAGGGGCACCCAGAGAGAATCTGACTGGCTGGCATACATTTCAGTTGCAGTTGCACAGCATTGCACTGCGGCGCACTGAATGCACGGTTGGCCACGGCTGGAACAGAGATCTGGGAAGGAAGAAAAAAACCTTAGACGTTTTGCAAATTGTTCAAGAAATGTTTCTCCCGAGGTCCATTGTTGCCATCGCTACACAAAATCTCGGGGAGGGGCCCAATGCCTGAACAGGGTGACACTCATCTCGAGGCTTGCTCAGAATCCTTGAGCCTTTCCCAAACACTTCTGAAAAACGCACAGACTCAGACTGGGCTAGCACGTGTTGTACTTTTCACAACGCAGTGCGCTTTATTTTTTCTAAACGCTTTGCAAAGCGTTTTAGAAAAAACAAAGCCTACTTTTCACAACGCAGTGCGATGTTGGCACCGCTGGAACAAAAGTACCAGGGTACACACTGATGCCTGAACAGGGTTGGATTTTTCCTCAAATCTCTTACAAAAGTATGAAAGCAAAAACAAAATCCCACCGCTGGAACCCGAAACGGCTCAACATCTCGAAACGGTCAACAACCCAACACTCAACACGCAGAGCAGTCAGTAGCATGAGCATTTGGGGTTGAACATCAGTACCATGGGAGGTTAGTGTTGAAGGTGAGTAGTACCTCCCAAGCAAACTTTGGCTGTACAACAAGAGCACCGACGCATGGCCATGGACTTTTGCTCCGCACGAGACAAGGGACGAGAGAACCATTATTGAAAGACAAGAACTCAGAATGAATCGGTGTTACACTCACTTGTAGCTGCGTCGAGACCCTAGCAAACTCCGCTTCTTCCCTCGCGACCTCCTCCTCGTCCTCGTCGTTCCCTCCCTTCAGCGACATCTTCTTGTACACCTCCCAGTCCGCGTCATTGGCCCCAAACGTGTCCCCGTCATCCTCCCCCCCATCTCCTCCACGCCCCCTCTTGCGCCCCCTCCTTCCCTCAAAGGCGGCCTCTGTCAGCAGCCTCATCCGCTCCCTATGTGCCGCAGTAACACGCTCCCCCCTTCTTCCGACGCTGGGGCCAATCTTCCCTCCGCTCCCTGGCCCACCGCCGGCACCGCTGGTGTTCATACCCCCAACACCTCCTCCAGCAGCAAGGCCTTGCCTCAGCTGCTGTTGCTGCTGCTGCTGCTGCTGCTGCTGTTGTTGCTGTGGCAGCAGACCGTTACTGCCGCCGGGAGGGGGCATGGCCACTGCCGCAGAAACCGCGGCTGCTGCCCCTGCCTGTCCGAATCGGCGGCGTTTCCGCGCTTCCACGCTTGCCTGCAGACGTGCGAAACGTTCCTTGAGGAGGGCCAGATAGCCCTCTGGGTCCGCTCTGCACAACCACAGAACATATTGTAAATACATGATCCGCGAAACAAACTATGCACACCATAGCACACACATCTAACACCCTACGTTCTAAATTCTGCTGGTTTGCAGTTTTTTGGGACCAGAAATTTGGCCGGATTTCTTTTGGGCCGAAGATTTCCGTTCCCAAGGTGTTAAACATGTTCAGTTTCACATACGAATCCCATTTTGCCCCCTTCCGCCCACCTGGGTTCATCCACAAAACAGTCCTTCCGGGAAGTAAAGAAGAAGAGGGTCGAAAGAGGTGTGGTCGCACAGCCCCCGATCACCTCTCGCGGCATCGAGTGCCGCGACGAACGCACGCTCGACTGTCGCGGCACCCCAATGCCCGCATGCAGCAAACAGCAGAGCAGCAAACAGCAGAACAGCAAACAGCAGAGCAGCAAACAGCAGAGCAGCAAACAACAGAGCCGAGGCAAGGAGAGAAGCGCAGAGGAGGGCAGCGAACAGGACAGTGGTGAAAAGGGCATTGGCGAACAGGACAATGGTGAAAAGGGCATTGGCGAACAGGACAATGGCGAAAAGGACATCCGCAAACAGGACAGTGACGAAAAGGAGAGCTGCGGTGTCTGTCGCAAACCTGTGCGTGCAGCCACCATCAAACAGAGAAATCAGACATTTGAAAATTTCAAGTGAAATTTCAGGAGATCAGCAAGAAAATCGCCAGTTTCCTGGACTTGGCCTGCGGAACGTTTGGCCGAATTTCGCTGGGCGGAATTTTCACTCAACCAGAATTCTGATAGCAGAACACACCAGCAGCAGAGACTCATTTCCATAACCAGACGAGTGTTGGGTTGAAGTGTGGCTGTGGGGAGCAGGCCAGGGGGTGTATCTTCCACAGCCACACTTTACCCCACTTCATCAGGACATCAGGGGGCATACCTTCCACAACCACACTGCATTAGGACATCAGGGGGCATACCTTGCACGCCTGCCCTCTACTTCTTCACAACAGGCCCACTCATGTCTTGGAAGTTTCCACATGAAAAAGCGTCAGGAAAATGTTATAAAAAAAAGAAAGAAAAGAAAACATATCTACTCACTTGCGGTGTCGCTCCTCCTCCTGCTGCTGCTCGTGCAGCCGCTGCTTCTCCACCTCCGCCTTCTGCTTTGCACGCGCTCTACCGTCCGCCGAGTTCTTCAGCAGCCGCTGCCGCCGCTTCTCCTTTATCTGCAGCCACCAAAAAAACAAAAAAACGAGAAAGAGAAAGACGTAATGCTGAAGGTGTCATCTGATGCAAGGAGCAGCGGCGGGGGGGGGAGGGAGGGGGCAATGGGTGGGGGAATGGGGCTGAAGAAATGTCCTGGTGTTAGGTGATTTGCTTCTTCATAGACGTCAGCTAAGGACAAGGTGGGTGTGGGGTCTGTAGGCAGCCATGTGGGTGTGAGGTCAGCCATGTGGTCCGACGTGAGCCTACGAGTGAGACGCATACAGCGGCGTGGTGGTTGTTTCATTGCCAACCTCACACACTCACTATTAGACACATACAGCGGCGTGGTGGTTGTTTCATTGCCAACCTCACAC